>JBCJKH010071204.1:48966-66395 GCA_039877255.1 Loriculus beryllinus
CTGTCACCCACCACTGCCTTCTCCACTGTTCCAGACTCCCAGGCATCTCTCTCCTCCCACATTTAGAAATGTGAACTGCCCATCTACACAATTAAATGTACCCAAATGTATCCACCAGAATAGCCAACAGCAATTCCTTCTTACGGACCCACAATTCTAATATTAAGGCCAGAAACCAACTTCTGGACCAGGACCAGTTTGAAAGACACAGAGTAGCTGTTCCAGAGATATCCCTGTCCTGCCCTGCACCTAGGCATAAAGCAGCAATTTATAAAACTGCCACTGCTTCCACACCAAAGGAGCTGGAATGAAACCTCCTATCTCTCCCAGTGAGGGCTTTGCCATTGCTTCCAGGGTTTGCTGTTGGTTAGGGTAGTTTTCATTAAGAAAATAACCTTCCAAGCGGAGCTTTGGGCACTGCTGCAAACCTTAGGCACTGTTACACACACAAAGATTGAAGCCAAAAGAGAATATCAGGTCCCAGTGTATTGAAACTAAACCCTTAAACAGAGCAGTGCCCAGCCTGCAGTGACAGAAGCATACCAACATTAAGCCTTCCTACCTGAGAATCAGTTAGTTGAAAGCGATCTTTGAAAGCCATGTACACCAAGAAGGAGTTCACACCTGGGAGAAAGAGAGCAAATCGCAGGTACAGATAAAGCAGCATAAACCATACTGCTTGTCACAGAGAGAAGACATCCCCCGTCAATCAACCCGTCACAAAGCAGAAATGATGGGTAGGTAAATGAATGACTTTAGTGTGAAACGCATACACACATGTGTGTGCACACACATGGACTCTCAAGCGAATCACAGCATAAGGCCAGGATCAGCTCCACCATGTGGCACCAGGTTGTACCCCCTGAGCCCTCTACACCAGCAACTGTCCAAACCTTCATGAGAAGCTGGAAGGAGCTAAGTTAATGTCAGGGCCCAAATCAGCTCTATTGGGATGTAAAAGTGAAATACTTCCAAGAGCCAGTCCTAAAAATAGGGGAAGCAGTCCTGAAACATAGGGAGGGGAAAGACTTTTCTTAACTTTAAATAACTGAACTTACCATGATCTTTAACCAGAGCTTCCATCTCCTCCTGAACACCTTTATGCCACTCGGTGATGTCGACATGCAGAGAGTAGTCACAGCAGGATTTGCTGTCTGCCCATTCTCGCCACTGGTCAAATGCAGTCAGCAAACTGGTCCCTGGCTCAGGAACCACATGATCAACTGCAAAAGACAACCAGAGCACTGGTAAATGGCCGGTGCAGCAGCTTTCCTGGATATCCAAGACAGAGAGCATGAAGAAAAGAAGACATCCCCTTGCCCTTAAAATATCTGAGTTTGCAAGACTTGGGTTCTGAAGTCCTACACCTGAGAATGCAGCCAGGAAGCTGATGATGGAGCAGAAGCTGAAGGGAAATAGTTCAATTACAACAGCCTGTTCACTGCAATTGTTTGTGAGTGGAGCAAATGGAACTCCCTCCTAACAGCAGCAAACACAAACCACTGCAGAAAGCTCTATGAACACCCCTCCCCTGTATGGAGGCAAGTGAACAATGACACAGACCAAATCCCCTGTGAGTATCAGTCAGTAGCTTTCAGTACTCAGCACCTCATGTCTAAGCAGTGCCTTTGTGCTGCTGGACATGCTAGAAAAGGTGTCTAAACAGTGTAAAGATGCTGGCACATACACAGTGTCAACCAAGATCTCCACATGGATTGGAGCTGCTTTGTGCTATGCAGCCCAGCCAAGAGCACCTTCCACAAACAATGTACAAGTGAGGACTGGAAGAAGCAGAACCAACAGTCTGTTGTGGCTGGAGAGATGCCCCTGACAACAAGATGCTGCTTGCCTCCAGCATCTGCCTACTCTGATCCCTGTTGCAGCCTAACACATTAAGTCCAGCAGCAACTAGGTTCACAGGCAGCTGTAAGATACTCCCCCAGTGCTACAGGTGCAGAACATCCTCAAAGGGTAAAAGAGATTTGGATGTGAAGGTTTAATTTTCCTGCCAGTAATCTGAAGAGTATTCAGTGAAATAAAAGCAGCCAGCCAGCACGTCAGAAACTGAACTGCTGCTAAGAGGAGGAACAGCCTGCGAGACTCCAGGGGTCACAAACTGGGCCAGCACTGCTGAGGAAGACAGAGCCCTGGTTTGATCTTACATCAAATCACACAAGTAATTGCTGCAATTACCAGCAGAGAAATTCAAGCCGTTTATTTTTAACCTTACTGGCAAGTATCTGGGCTGCCATCAGCTCAGCAGTTAGCTCTACATCACAGCTGGAAGAAGAGACAAAGTCTTTCGGCCTCACTTGTTCCCAGTAGAGAATCAAAGCTGTGTCCACTCTCTCTCCCTCTTGCAAAGGTGACTACACGACAGAGAGCAAAACAGCAGTTAAAATATCTGTGCTTTTCCAAAAGGCTTGTGTTTGCCCCTTTGCCAGCCTGCAAAGAGAAGGGTGGGATGCAGTTCTTTGCTGATACACCAGCAGTCCAGCTGCAGCTTTGAGCAGCAGCGGGTTAGGGGTTCAGTGGGTTAGGCCTTCCTGTGCTCAGATAGCAGAGTCCTGCCCACCAGAGAAATCTGTGCTATGAGTGAAAGCTCTGAAATGTGCCTGGTGACTGGCATCAGCTCAAGGATGTGCTTTTCATCACCCTCAGGAGAAGCAACTCAAATTTAACCAGATGATAAACTGGCCTGGTGTTGAAGAACCATCCCATTTCTGTCCCATGATCTCTTCCTCCCCAGTGGTTAGAAACCTTCCACTAACTTCCAAGACTGAATTGTTTCTTCTTGGCCAGTACGTAGCCCCTTGTCACTCTGCCAAAGTTAATCTTTAGCTTAAGCAGTACAAAAACCAAGGAGAAAAATAACATTCCCGCTGTGTTACCAATGGGACACAAAGAAAACCCATGTTTTCACAAATGGCCATTGCTTCAACACCAGCGCTGTCTTTCTCAGCTCACTGGCTAATTCAAAAGCAAAAAAAGCCCATTTAATCTCCAACACATCACAATAAGAAATCCATCCCTACTTAAGACAAAAGGTGTCCTAAGAGCTCTGTTAGCCCAAGATGATACATGGCTACGGGCATTAGGAAATCCTGCCTGGAGACACCAAGGGGTTAACACAGTGGAGCCCCTAGGATTGACTCTGGTGTCTAGGATCAGAGCTTATCACCATCTTATTTCATGCACTGCCCAAGTATGACTAATGGCAGCTTGTGGAGGGAGTGGGAGAGGGGGTAAAGGGGCTCTGTCAGATCTTTAACTAAGTCAAACCACAGCTGGTTACAATAAGGATAAGGGATGGAGGTAGTGGTGCATATGTGCAAGAAAATCAACTCTGGGGATTAGGAATATCTCATATGGAAGCTGTGCTGCTGATACACCTCATAGCAGCTCCCTCGAGCTCCCTGATAGCCAAATCACCCATCACCCCCACCAAAACAGAATACAGCTTGTTTCCACAGCAGCTTTCTGCCAGCCACATATTACTGATCAACAACTTTGTTACAGCTACACAGAAGAAGTCATCAAGAAGGTCTGAATGTGCAAGTTAAGCCATCAGTTTTCTAAAGCCTGTGATTTAAGTGGTCCAAAGAGACTCCAGGGAGGAAAAACATCATAAAGCATACCATAAGATAGTGAGAAGGACATCCCTGGACCTGATACAGAGCAGGAAGAAAGCTGTGTTACCACAGGTGAGGCAGAAGCAGTAGATGCTGAAATGAGACACGAGGAAGCTGGATGCAAACCTAAGTGTTAGTCTAGAGGCAATTCAGACACAAATGCAAATTTCTCCTCAATTTTACCATCCCCTGATACAATGGAAGGGACCAATTACATTGCAAGATCATGGCCTACATCCGTACATGTGAGGGTTGGGGTTTTTAGGAGCCCAAATTACTGAGAACGAGCCTAGATCCTTTAAAGGAGAAGAGTGGAGATTGATTCTTCACCTGCTGTTAAAAGAGCTGAGCACTGCAACTACTTCTGCCTATTGGTATGGACAGGAATCGCCCACATACAACTCAGAGGAAGTTCTCCTTCCAGCCCTCAGGCACAGCTCATGAGCTCAGAGTAAAACAAAAAGCTTTTTCTTTAAGGTCCCTGTGCTTCAGAGCACTACAAAGCAGCCAATGGAAGCTCCATCCGCTGCATTCCCACAGCCCCAGGTTCCCAGGATGACCCCTGGGTATGATCTGCCACAGGACTACGGACACAAGGTCTTCTGACCCATCAGAGCACACAGCAAACCCAGCCATGGAGATTACCCTGGAGGCTTCCCATGCAAAAAGCAGCATGCTGTCCTGACCTCACTGACCCACTTCTCTCTAGGGAACCCAACAGTTTACTGCCCCATCCTTCGTGCCTTCATCTCAGAAACCAGGAATGTTCCATTTCTGCAGCCACTGAAGTGGCCTCATGTCTGCAGGACACACTCAAGACAAACTGTTGCAACAAGACTGTTGTTACCCCTTTATTCTCCAGACCACTACAGCCTTGATGCTTTCATGCTTCCAAGCCCAGATGTTTTCTTCCTGTTGTTGATTATTGCTGTACAAATGATGTCAGCTGCTGAGGTCTGAAAAGGAAGTTGCCAGCTCAGTTTAAGCTCAAATCTGACTCCAAAAACAGAAACAAAGTGAAGAAAAAAAGACGAAAGGGGAAGATCATTTCAGTATCACTTCATCAGCACTGAAACCTTCAAAGGAGCTTGTGGTCCTTGTAGTGGCTCCCTAAATTTCAGCCCTGATCCTAATGTTTCTTGTTATTTAACATCACTCCCAGCAAGTTACATGGCAGAGACAAGGTTAGGATTACAGTGGTTTCTCAGCTATGAACACAAAACATTCTGGGGATTTCTCTTTTAACCTTATGAGATGCAGAATCCAAAAAAACAACAGCCTGTGGCTTAGGAGCAAGCCTGCTCACATCAGCTAAGTAGCTGCTGTTACAGAAAACTATCAGAAAAGGATTTTGTATTTTACAAATCATCCAGGTTTTCCCTTGGTAAAATCCTGACAAGAGTCCAGAATTACTGCATAGTCTGTTTAGCTTTTTCCCAGACAAACTGAGCCTCTCCCCTCCTTTGGAAGGCAGTGGGATCTGAGCACCTGCGCACCCACCACTGTTCCAGCCACCCTAAGACTCTTAATGACCCCTCTTGATGTGTCTGGTTTTGCTCTCCCTTCATTCCATCCAGCTTCACACTGCTTACAAGGTGCATCTGCTCTTACTTCCAAGTACATCAGCTCCCACCCACCCATCATCCATGAGTCTGTCTTGCTCATGATCCTTCACTCCTCCTTGGACAGATTAATCGGCTCAAGATTAAAGGCAGACAATAAGCTGGAGTGAGACAACACCACTAACCACTGTTAGCTTATCTGTGTGGCTTTAATATACCAAAGCTGGCATCCAGCCACACTGAAATGGTACGTGTCCAGTGAGCCCAAATGGCCGAATGCTGGGAGGTGGGGAGAAATAAAACCCACCAGTGCATCAGACACACAGTGTTACATGAAAGGGGAAGGCAAAAACTGAGAGGAACTGATGTAAACAGAAATTTCCAAGTACAGGGAAAATAAAGTTTTAACATGAGCATGAAAAACTAAGTAGAGTAGGAGAAGCAAAAGGATCACTTTATAAAGCACTAGTATTTACTGATCACATCACTGGTCAGTGCATCCATTAAAGGTTGGCTTTAAAATCATCTTTGTTTTTTGTTCAGCTGCTCTATCTCCTCCCTTACTTTAAAACCTTACCAACTGACCAGCTGCAGAGCACACTTAAAATGGTGCCCATCTCAGCTCTAAACTGTGGCTTTCTACAACAATGCATCACATCTTGGCTTCCTTTTACCAACTCAGATAGACTGTGGTCCTGGAGAGCTTGTCCAAAGCAGGCAGAAAGCTGTGGCTCTCACTCAGACCCTGAACAAGTATACAGCTTGAGGACGGAGACAGCTATTCTGCATGGGCACGAGGGTCCAAACACAGAAGACTGGGGAATTTAACCAACAGCCTGCAGGATGTTTTGAGACTGAAGCCATAAAAAATCCCATGTAATCTCCCTCTGGCACTTGGAAGCTCTCAAAAATGCAGCTGAAGAGCCATGCCTTTATATTTTTGACCCCTCACTAAGCTCAGGAGAAATTATTGCTTCAGTGAGAGAGCTGAATTCAGCTCTTAGCCATGCCTTGAAAACAAACCTTTACTTTTTGGATGATGTCCTCATGGGTGGGGATTAATGGGGTTTATAGCTTCCTGGTATTGTGGCATGTGCAGGTTTTTCTCTTTTGCATCCTGTTTCATTGGAGCAGGCCTTGGCTTGCTCACAGCCCCTTCCTGCAGCTTCTATTAATAGCCCTTGATTCCATCTTTCCCTTCTAAAAGGTCTTTTTCAACTGGTTTAATTACGTATCATCTAAAGCATGCATGAAATCCTTCTCCAGCTTCAGCTAATGAACATCACTACCAAGGAGGAGAAAAGTTATTTGATATGGACAATATAAATGTGAATGAGGGTCAGATGTTACAAAAATTGTATGTGCAATAAAACCCTGTATGCAGGGTTCCAGTTGCTATTATAAACTGCAGGTTTGCACATTATTTCCTGCTCCTACTATCATTAAATGTGCCTATTGTTTAAAAGGAGTTTATAAGGTGAAAATCCTTAGCATTTAAGCTTAACTGTTAGCAGGCAGATTTCCTTACCCAAAACTTTAAATAGCAGCTAGATCACTATAAACACATCTGCCTGTTTAATACTATTTAATCTCTACAGCAACTGCATGTGATGAAATCTGCAGTATTTATTGAGTTGTACATTCTGTCACAAGCCATTTTATTGAGAGGTTGTAATTAAATTCAGCCCTGGTAATTGCACAGCTCCCTGCTTCGAAGTCTGGAGTTGTTGCTACTCTATGACTGCAACAGTATTCTCCTGGCACTGGTGTGAACTGGGAATAATGCTATGAAAGTGAGTGGAATAAAATCAATAGACATGAACTGAAAGTCAGGCCCTTTACTGACCCAAGAAGCTTCACAGATTATCCCATAATCATGGACCTTATTTCATGCAGAGACTTCAAACTCTTAGTTAGCAAAATACCACAGTACCTGCTACTACTAGTTATGTATCATAACCCTTTTACACATAGAGCTACCAAACGCTGCCTTACCCAGTAACAAAGCTGTTCGCAAGTCAAGCTTTGCAGCAGTAAGACTTCTGCTTCAAGTATTGAAGCACAACTGCTCACTCAGCAGCTCTGCATCAATTCAGGCTAGAAAGAGACCTCAGCATTGCTTCTGAGCTCAAAAATCCCAAACCAAGTAACCTACAAGCACCTCCCATCTCCTACATTCTGATTTCATACCCAGGTCTCCCTCTAAACCACACTCCAGGTCATGTTTGTGACCTAGGACAAGAAAGGGTAGCAACAAGATCACTTTTAAGGTTACCACAGCTGATGTACCTAAGATGATAGACTTGAAGGCAATGAGAAGTCAAATGAAGAACTTTCTTAACATCCTGGACCCAGCAATCAGACCTTAGCTTTGCATTTCTGTGGGGATTTAATCCCACATTATTTTATTGTTTGTCTTTTTCCCTCCAAGAAAAGGTATTAAATGAAGAGATTATTCCACAGAGTAACAACACTCTGCATAGAACAGCATTTACCATGCTAATACAGATACACAAAGGCTTTTTGCTTGTATGGGTCTGCCAAAGTAAGGGAAGAAAAGTCAAGCTATATGATATTATATGTTGTTTTCTGTCAGGTCAGAGACAGTTTATTAGAGTTGACGTAGAGAAATCAGACCCTGGAGCAGGCTCAGAAGAATGAGACGTATCTGTGCTGCACTGATTACATTTTCAGATTGCAATGTTCTGTTAGTCCCTCCCTGATGTCATACAGATATTTCACTTGTGTCTTTTTTTGCTGATGAGGTCCAAAGTATAATTAATACTTTAACGCCAGCTAGACACAAATGTAAAGAACAGGGGGTCTGGATGTCCAACCAACCATTTCATAAACTGCTTCAACAGCTGGAATGACAACCTATGAAGATGGGATCAAAAAAGGCTCCACTTCTTTAAAGCACAGGTTTATTGTACACCCAAGCTATGCTTGTGTCTCAAGAGGTCATCATGACAGAGGAGGAGAAGAGCCAAGTTCAAAAGAGATATTGAAGTGATTCCAAGATTTAGTCTTCCTTTTAGGCATTTCCACTCTTGAAGCCCATGAAAAGCAGCACAGAGGACTTCAAAGACTTCCATATAAATTGGTCTGTAAACCTTGAGGGAATGGGATATAGAAAACCTCTGTTTGTAGCCATGGATTTCAAGTCCAGGCAAAACACAACTATAACAACACATCCAAGGGGCAAAAGTTTGATCAGAAACAAGAGGACAAAAGATCAAGTGCCGTAAGCCAGTTCCATCCCTCTCAGGTCAGTGGAGATGTACCCTGCCTGTCGGGCTTTTTCCACTAGTCAGGAAGCTGCAATAGTTCTGGATTTGGATCACTGTCTCCGAGACCAGACCTTGGCTTCCCAGCTCCACTGCCTATGGTTGTCTCAAGGGAGTGTTGGAGATGAAGAGGAGCACAACTGCAGGATGTGAGTGGTTGCAATGCAAATCTGTGATGGTTCCGAGAGGGTTTTTTGTTTTCAGGATTAGAGAGATGATTTTTTTCCCCAACAAGATAAACTAAAGGCAAAGAGTTCTGATTCGCAGAATCACTTTGATTTAAACAGGTTGTAAGGTAAAAAAGACTGGTTTGATGAACCAGTCCTTTCCCTCTGTGTATTTACCATATAAACATCTCCCTTTCCTGGGCAAGGACCAGGCACTTCCTCTTCTCCTGGCTGTGATGAAGTGACATCATGTTTTGAGGAAGAGGTTCTCACCCATCACCATTGCTGATAGGACACTAAGAGTCCCTACTGTGCTCTCAGTTAAACCACTGCTGGTTGTCAAACAACTATAGACAAGGAAGCAAGGACTGAATCGGAACCAAATGTCCATTTGTCCATAGACAAAACTGTGGTGGAATCTTAAGTGGGGATGCAGCAGAACCTATTTTCTAAGAAACCTATTGTAGGACAGAGCTGAAGCAGGTACATTGACACTGCACATGTCTATTTCCTGAGCACACCTGCCCATCTGCTAGTTTTCTATCAATAGAATGATAGAATGGTTTCGGTTGAAAGGGACCTTAAAGATCATCTACTTCCAACCCCTGCCACAGGCAGGGACTCCTTCTACAGCTCTGAAAGGCTAATATTGCTTGCAAATTAGCTACGGAGATAGCTTTAATAATTGCTGTAGGAGCTCCTAACTAGATCATCCTTTGTTTTAACAGGGGATTCTGTGACAGTATCCAGCTGTTGAATTTCCTTCCACCAGGTCTGAAATAGCCCTGCCTGGTCTCTCACATCCATGAACAGTCCCAGGCAGCTCTATGTGAATGTAATTAATCTATACTTCTGAGGGTCTAGGTGAACTTAATTTACTTGACTTCAAGCTTAGAACCCCTCAGCACGAGAGCCACCTCCCACTACTGACAGCAACTAGCATGGAGAAATCCAATGACACCCCCATTGTCCCAGAGGTAATCCTAACACTAACCCTGGTGTCCCAAAGGAAGAAAAGAGTTTTCCCAGAAGCCATAACTCTTCAGTGCCTGCCGCTGCATTCCTTTTAAATGCACAAAGCTTCCATGGGAGTTAGGGTTGTGCAAAGATGCAGGCACAGCAGTTTCTAAGCCTGACTGAAGCGTGCTAGACAGGAGGAGCTCATTTGTATTCCTTAAACATCTCTCCCTCTCACCAGAAAGGTTAAAAGAAAATCCAGCTCCTAAGGAACAGATGGGATCTATGAACTCAAGGCACAGTGGCTGAAGGGAAGATGGAAAAAGACTCCACTGACCCAAGACAGTACTTGCCCAAACCCACCCCAAGAGAGAAATACCCCGTTTAGTTTTAGCCATCACTTCCACCACACACCACTTGCTTCCTTCCCCTGGCACGCAAAGCTAATTCCCAAAGTGGAATGTTCAAAGCTCCTCTCTGACCAGGATGGTTCCTACTGATTCAAGCTCATGGAAGGTAAAAGAAGCCAAAGGACTGAACAGTGGGAGAAAGGCAAAAATCCATGCCCAGAAAAAAAACAAGCCAAGCAAAGAGCCAGAGGCACCATTTCCTGCTGTTTCTTTTATGACCTTGTCTCAACTTGGAGGTTTAAGGATTAAGACAGGTCATCCAGCAAGGCTTAACACATGCCCTGAAAACCCACCGCAGACAGCTCACAGTGTTACATCGATGGAGGTGGGCAATTGTGTTTTATTTTTAGGATTGCTTTTCCATCTACAGTTGCCAGTCTTTAGGCAGAGGACCCAAATTTACACCTGCACCCTTCAAAGTACCCCATGCCTTTTCCATTGATGGAAGAGGCCATGTAAGACACAACACATTGGTGATACCCATTAGTTCTTTACTTCTTCAGGTTATCTATAAGGCATGGGACTTCGGAAGGAGAGCACTGGGGGTGTGAAAGCCAGAAAAGCAGCTCTTCAAAAAAAAGAACATGAACCTTCTCCACGCAGGGGGAAAGCAGCACTACTAATCCCAACCATCATATGGAATAAGAGGTATTAAGTGCTATTGCATAAACAGACAGCACTGGTTATTTCCTCCGAGTGAGTTCCAAATCCCTCTTTTTGGATGCATGGAAAAATCTAGGTCAGTCACATCTGCAGGAAGACGCCTGCACTCAGTGGTGCTGCCATTTCAAGATCCATTTGTTCCAACTAAAGCAGAGTCTCGTCTCCAGCATGTATGGAATAGCCTCCATCCACTCCTTCCTCTGCAGTGACAGGAGTGGAGCTGGTCCAGATGAGAACAAACAGAGCAAGGGCACTGCTCACCTGCTCCTTAAGAGAACTGATGCTGCCAAAGAGACAGAAGGCTGGGAGAGGAGCAAGGACCAGGATCCAGAGCAGCCCTAGGGAAGGCAAAAGATGGGATAATAGGGGAAAAAACCATCAATGGACTGACTGACAAACAAGCTGTGCTGGACTGCAGAGCTTTCCAGGACTCCAGCCCAACACCAGACACTGCTGATTTCACCTTTCAGCACTAAGAAGGTGGTGGGCAGAGAAATCAGCCCCAAAGTCTGACAGTCAGGGTTAAAGACCCTCTCACACCACAGGCCTCCTGCATAACTTAAGGCAAAGCTCCACAGCTCCTGAAGTCCTCATGTTTTCCCCACAGGAGCCTGTTCTCTCAGTCTGTTCCTCACAGGAGCCCATCCTCTCAGCAGCAAAGAGATGACAAACAATAGTTGCAGCCCAAAGGGGAGAGCAAAATAACAAACCACACACAATAACACACAACGTAGGCTGAGGAGTGAACAGCTGTTTCCTTCAGTACTAACTGGCAAGACACATCAAAAACTTGGCAGATTTGCTTCCTGAACTTCCAATGAGATCCCTTCAGAAAGCCCATCAGAACAATAGAGGCAATCCCATCCAGTGTTGCAGGGAAGCAGAGCCAGCCCTGGCAAGCCAGGCTGTCAGCCCAACAGTAGCTGCACACACCACTGCAGGCAGAGACGCCTGATGGACTTCAGAAGGGTTTAAAGGCTTGAGAAGAGGAGCTCACCACAGGGGAGTGCCCATCTCTGTGGATGGACCGACTTCCTCATGAATGGTTTTAAGCCTGCTCTGAATGAGAGCCACCAGCATCACCAGCTGGGAGTCAGTGAAGCAAACAAGATTCAGTCTGAATCAGTGCAGAAGCAAGGAGGAGGGGGGTATAAAGAGCACCAACAGAAGCTGGGGAGAGAAGAGAAAGGGCCAGAGGGACTCTGCACTCCTGTGTGGTTATAGCATTACCTTAGTAGCTGACTTCAAGGAAGCCTCTATCCATGTAAATCAGCAATAACCTTTTCTGCAAGTGGCCATTTTCATTATCGCTCTAGAGAATTAAATGTTTCTTTGCTGCAGAACCACCACCACCAGCTGCTAGAAAGCGAGACCAGCCATCCACCCCAGCACAGCCCAGCTAAGTGCCAGATCCAGCCACACAGTTCCTCTTTTATCTCTGCGACTGGGTGCAAAGGGAGACAAAATCCAGGCTGGTGTCTGCGGAACAATGCAGCGCTGTGTGCACAGAGCTTGGGCAGACACTGCAGCTCTGTGGTGGCTGCCCTTGGACTCAAAGCACTTGGTTTTATACTGCCAGCTCAGCCACAAGTTACCGCATGACCACTGCTGTCACCTCCTTCTCTGTCTGTGTCCATCCTTCTCCTCTGCCCACCATTTAGACTCTTGCCCTCCTCTCTCAGTATAAGACTAACCCCAATCATATAAAATAGTAGCACCCACTAGGGTAGAATATGCTCAGTTCAAAAACTAAGAGGTGAGGAAGCATGCTAAACTGGAAACATTCCTCCTAGCAAGGTAGTGATCTTCAGGATGACCCAGGAGTCCTGGTGTCAACTCACTACAGATTTGACTGGAGCTGAGCAGCCAACACACTCCTGAAAACCTCTGCCATGCTGCGCATGAGTTCTCTCTTTAATGGCAGGGTATAGTATTAGGAAGCAGACTGCAGCCTACATGAAGTTCCCCTTCATTTTATGAACCTCCCAAGATACTAAGGCTCACATCCCCAGTGTATGTTCTCCATGTTATTAGGATAACTGCTAGTCAAGTTCAAAAGGCAGCTGCCTTCCAAGTCACCAAACCATAAAGAGCTATAATTTCTCTCACTGTAATTTCTCTCTATGATTATAACAGTGGTTGACTGAGTCAACACAGGCAATGTCAGCAAGCAATTTCCCTCAAGGCCAGCAGATACCCAGGAAGAAGCATGATCTTTGGGAGGGGGGGGTGAAATGTGCGTGGGAGCTGGTCTGGAGAGATGCAGTTCTCACTAGGCCATTAAACACATCAGAGGATCAGCTGGAGCCTATGTAACACTCCTCTCTCCTCCAAAGTCTTCTGCAGATCATCCCAGAATCCTCCCTTCAACTTGTTGCCCGAACTCTGCATTCTGACATGTTAAAAGGGTGTTTGTTTTCCAGAGAAATGTTATCCTGAAACACATGCAGCACCTTTCACCCTCGGCTGACACATCCACAATGAAACTGGCTTAAGGCAGGGACAGAAAAAGGATCATGCAAACTGCCATTTCAGAAGAACAACCAATCCTATCCCAATACATCATCTCTCAGCAAAACCAACTCTGTTTCCTCCTATATGAGCAGAGTCACATGGAGTCTTGCCTTTGGCCCTGGAGAGGGCAGAGACAGAAGGATCACAGCTGGAATTCCTGGTCAGGTTGCCCCTGTGAAATGAGCAGCTAGGAAAACAAATCAGCTCCAACTCATGAGTGAAGTGATGCAGAGGAGAGTACAGGAAAGCCAGGACTGGAGAGCCTGATGGGAACAGAGGTGATGTAGGGCACTTCCTCGTTCCAGCCGACCAGAGGATGAGCTGGAAAGCACTGAATTGGAGTGAGATCTGCATCCCACCAGGATAGATCTCCACACAGAAAATAGGGCTGTTCCATTTGATACCACTTGAGAGTCAGATTCTCCTCTCTCTGATGCTCTAGTAATGAACTTACTTTAAAGGGGAAAGGCAGCAAATGAGAACAGGGCTTGGAAACAATACGTTACATTCTTGAACCCCTGTGTGCTTCCCTTGGATGTGTTTGCCATGAGAATTAAAGGAACAACATCGAAGTTGAGCTGAGCTCCAAATGCAGTTCACTGACACCAAAGCAGACACCCAGGGGGAGCTCCTGGCACTGCTGAGCACAATGACACCACTCGGTTCCCTCGCTGAAGTCAGGATTTCACCCACAGTTTCTGTACATCCAACAATCAAGAGAGCCCCAGCCAAGATTCTTGTTTGCATTTCACTGAAAAACGTACATAAAACAAATATTTCCCTCCAGTGACTGTAAACAGCCCGGAAGTGCCATCCTGCATGGAAATGTGAAACAAATTGGAGCAGAAAGCCAACTAACCTGTTTCCTTGCCCAAACTGAGGGCTACATATACAAGAGAAAAACAGATGGAGTGAAGGGATTTGTAAATAAATCATAAAGAGTTTCCTTAAAGCATAAACGAAGAAGCATGGATGAGGTTTTCCCACAAAAATATACAATTACAAACCTGAGTGTCATTTTTGGGCTGAAATTTGGTTGTGATGAGCCGAGTTCACTAAATGCTATCCCATTTATCATAACAGCACAAAAATGCTGCCATCAGCCACAGCTCAACTCCCACCTGCTTTAGGAAAAACCAAAGGCCACCCACCAAGAGCACATTCATTAGGGCAGCTTCATGGTGGAAAAACCTTTCTGCAATGGTATAGTTTTGCCAAGGGAAGAGCTGAGCTGACACAGAGCAGGGGCTCTAGCTGGATTACTTATCCTCAGCTCCAGTTGCTGATACCCACCCAGAGATACCTCTCCATCATATCCATAATCGTGAACAATTCAGACCCTACAGTCACAAAAGCAGTATAGAGGTATGCCTACAGGGAAAGGTCCCAAGTGTTTCTGAAGTATGAGGCCCTGCATAGGCAAAATGCAGCAACCAAAGGGCCACTGCAGAAAATTCTGCCTAAGCAATTTCTGCTCCAAATGCTTTAAAAAGTACCCCTGAGGGAAATGGTGCTGTTGGAAGGGCAGATGCAAATACAGAGAATGGTATTTTGATCTAACTCAGCTTAACAAGGAAGAATAAAGTGGTAATTCAGGTGTAAACCAGGTGTACTAATGACAAAGGAACAACCAATGAACAAAGTCAGTGAAGTGAAGCTGAAAAGAAAATACCATTTCAGCCTTATTAATTTAAATTGACAGCAAAGATTGAAGAAAAACTAGATAGTAGAAGCAGAATGAGACCATCCGCAGCTACGCTCCCACTTTGCGTTCTCTACACGTGTGAGTTATCTTCATGCACAGTACTCTAAAGTGATAACATTATGAAAAATCATTTCCTGGGTTATTTCAAGGTTATCTGTTTGAAGCATTAGATCAAGTTCATGGGCCAGACACAGCCTCTTTGTATGGCCCAAACCCAAAAGAAAAGATTTGCTTTTGAAACACGAATAGTCCAGCTGTGTTTGGACCCTTGGCTCCTACTCCCAACCTCCATGTCAATCAGTCAGAGCCCACCCATCGGAACATCACTCATAACCACCTCCTAAGAGATGAGGATTTTCTAGTCCATAGGGAGCTATGTTTGAACCAAGGAGTTAGGCTGATTCCTGGCTGTGCCTAAGATCTCCTTATATCCGTGGATCAGACAGTATTTCTCTGTACTTTAACTCCTCTCCTCTGAAGTGGCAGCACCTCAGAGCACATGAAAGAGTGCAAGATGCTCAACTACTGTATCACTTTACACCTTTATCCTTGATCCCCATATGCAGCAACAGACTCCAGGGCGCCGGGTTACAGTTTACACATGATCAGCTCCACTGCAACACAGGGTTGTATTTTTTGCCTCTAGCTCCACCAAGGCTAACAATGACTCACTTATGGAGCTTCAAGATCCTGGCTCTGACTAGCCAAGCATCTGTAGCCAACATAAATGGGGACAGACAGCCTGGAAGTCATTCATGAGGCAATTTAGAGCCAGAGGGAACACTGGGAGTGTCTGATCCTGCTGTCAGCAGAACAGTCAGTCTGTCTGTCGTTTTATTTGAGATATTTTCATTTCCTGACTTCTTTCTTCCTCCAAAAGAGGACACGAGCACCTAAGACACAGTGCTAACCCACATCCTGGTGCTAGAGCTGTGTACATACATGGCTATGTGCAAATCTTCAAATAAGTGGCCCAGTTTTCAAAGACAAAAAGTACATGGACATCAAGCTTCTGGGTGTGAACCATATGATGGACATCTATAGACATCATGAAGAAAGGAACTGGGGCACAGCAATGTGGAGAATCTGCTGCTGGTGCCAGAGGTCAAAGTGACACTGGTTTCAGTATGAGCAGACCCAAGAATCTGGCAAAGTCTTGCAGGTAAATCTTGCAGAGAAGATGAGTGGAGTGACTGACAGCTGCAGGATGTGAAAACCCTGGGGTCCTGGTTTGCACTGCTTCCCCTACCCCTACACAAGCTCATCTCAGCAACCTGGTCCAAAATACACATGATTTATAGAGCCTGCAGTTTCTGAACTTATCTGAGAAAGAGAAAAGTAAATTGGAAGAGAAAAAGCAACCAGCTTACTGATCATGGTGGTGCCCCCAGCCAGCGCAGCCTTGGTCCCTTGGAAGAAGTCATCAGCAGACGTCATCCCCTGTTCCGGCATCTGGAAGCGGGTGTGTACATCAATCCCTCCAGGAATCACCATCCTGCCATGAGCTTCAATAGTTTTCACTCCTCCTGGCACAATCAGATTCTCTCCTATCTGCCTGGGTAAATGGGTTTCAAACAGCAAGTCAGACACAAGCAAGGCAAACAGCCTATAAATATATACTTAACCTGGCTAGCGCTTTCCTTTTCCATATAAAGCAACTTACAGTGTCAGGATGCATACACAGAATCATGGACTGGTTAGTGTTGGAAAGGACCTTAAGATCATTTAATTCCAATCCTTTCCCTCGAAGCACTCGTACAAGTGAGAGCAAAGTGTGCAACTAACTTCAGGACCTCAGGGCAATATTAGACTTAACAGGAAGGACAAGAAACCACACTGGCAGACGATCACTGTACCAAACCCAGAAAGAGCCAGTGAGCAGCTTTACTGGGGCTGGACTGAGGTTGCCAAGCACCAGTTCAACACTTGATTCTAGCTGCCTAACAGCAGTTTTGATGTTAGCATTGTTTTGGGCACACTGGAAGAACTTTTGCCTCTGTCTTGTCTACCTTCATGCATTATGCAGTACCTGCACAAACATAAACCCATGTGGATACTGGTTACCAAATCCCTGATGAGACCCTCTAAGGTCTCTCCAGTCCAGCTCTTCACAAACCTATTTTTGGAAGAGCAACAGTGGATGATACATTTATTGCAACTCATTAACTGTCTTTGGCTGGCTCCTTTAACTTTTAACCTTGATTAAAAAAGCACATGTGCTGACCCCTTCATTCAGAACAGGAAAATTCCTTGTTTGTAACCTCTGCCTCGTCCTTTTTTTCCTAGGAGTAATTTTCCAAATAAATATATAATATATATTCAACATGCCAGAAACACGTGTTTTGGGACTGAAAACATAGCAGCATGTTGGAAAGAGGTCCGAACCTCAATCCTTAAACTATAGGATCAGGGAAGACCTTATAACAGTCTTCCAATACCTAAAAGGCACCTACAAGAAACCTGGAGAGGGGCTTGGGACAAGGGCCTGTAGGGACAGGCCAAGGGGAATGGCTTTAACCTGCCAGAGGGGAG
>JBCJKH010071217.1:0-13891 GCA_039877255.1 Loriculus beryllinus
TTTTTTTGATTTTTTTTTTTTTTAATTTGTAATAAGACCCAGAGACATAGACAACTATTTGCACGAAAGAATATTAACGACAGTATACGTAAAAGATTGTCCAGAGATACTTAGTACATAATCAGATGCTGTCAGGTTTTAATTTTTCAAGCTAAAAGTAAAATTATGTTTTATTTTCCTTAAATATTTGATTATAAACTCACTCTATCAAATGCCATATGCTATTATCAGTGTCAGAAAACTAATCCTTATTCAATTGGGAATTTTATGAACTAGATGACTTCAGGAGGTTGTACAGCTAAACATACTCTTAAGGAAAAAAGAGGAAAGAAAGTATTTGAAAAGCCTTGAACAGTATTTTGACTTCCCTGAAGAAGCCCAATCTTAACTAAACTCAATTTAATTAAACCTATTATTCAAATGTGCTATCTTGCAGTGGAGTTCAGAAGAGGGAATGTACTGGTTTTCTTTTTTCTTCCTCTTTTTGTCAGAATTAACTACTGTACTTGGGTTATGCTGATCAGATAACTGAGCACTGTGCCCAGTTATTGTGAGATCAGCACTATGGGATTCATTAGGGATGTACTGCATGTCTGCTGGAAAAGTTATTATTGCATGTCTTGAAATACAGTGGCATCAAGACTAAATGCTTGTTGCAGCCTGACTCCCACAGATTTTGAGAGCAATGTGGGATCTAAGTTAGTCGTGTTTTGCTCAGATGGGCCACTTAAGAGCAGCCTGTTCTGCACAGTGGGCTGCCTATCATCATCAGTTAGAAATCTTTAATAATGGGCTGATGCCAAGGTAGTATAATCATACAAGAACAGCTGTGGGGCTCTGGTAGCAGTTTCTACAGATCTTCCTATTTCTTCATCAGATTTAGAGTATTAAGAACTGGGCACAGGCAAGAGCTTAACATAGGAAATTGCACACTGGTGTTTCAGATTACTTGTCAGAAATGGGTGATTTTGTTCTGTCAAAACAGGCGCATGTGCAATAATCATTAGCAGGAAATATCTATTCTCCAGCTAAGTAGGCTTCCTAATTCATATTCTGCTGGTTGAAGGGTAACTCCTGCAAACTCCATTTGAAATGCACTGCCTTTACAGGGGTAAGTCACTGTAACTGGAGATGTATGTAAGTATCTGGTAACAGCCTCAATGATTTCCTGGGGTCTTGAGAAAGACTTCAAGCAGTGAAATTTCAATGCCCTATTTTAGGAGCAGGGAGAGAAGGAAAACTGTCAAATGCTACACAGACTTTCAGGAACTGTGCGTCTTATAGCATGTGGTATGATATCAGATCTGACCCGGAATTAATAAATCAAAATACTTATTATTTGATAGCTTTACAGTTTGTGCCAGCATGGACTGCATGAAACAATCCTTAACTCTATCTCCTAGATAGCTTCTGTTTCTCTATTTTTGGCTGTTGAATTCCTCTAAAGCCAAAATTTTCCTTCCAAAACTGTTTATTCTCTCTGTTGTGAATTTTTTTAGCTGCATGCACTGAGCAGCTGCTGTTTGGACTAAGAAAGCCTCCATAACTACAATTGTTCTAAGGTACGGCCTTCTGTGAAGAAGAAACACAAATATACACTTGTGCACATATTTATAATGCATCATGGCTTTTACATCGGCATCACTCTTAGTCAGTCACTATTTCCTTTCCACTCTACTACATGGTTAGAATTTCTTCATAGCTCCCCTGGAATTTCTTCATAGCTCCACTGGAAAGGTTCATCACCTGTCATTGCTAGTTCACAGTGCAACAGAGGTTAAAGAAACTATTTAGCATTTACACTGCTTTATTCAAAACTGTGATGCTGGCTTACAGCGTCTGATGGACACCCCGCCCCACCCCCCCAAAAAAAAAAAAAAAAAAAAAAAAAGAATTCCCAGGAAAAATTAAGTCTTGGCAGCAATAACTGCCCATCAGAAACTAGCATATGGCATTGAAACCAGTTTGAGCAAAATTGCTTCTCAGACTAGAATTGACACAATTTACCTTCTTCTGAAGGTTATACTGATTACCTTAATCAGGGGTAAACACATGAACTGTAATTTTCTTTCTCTCACACACTGATAGGAATATGCTTGGTATCAGACACAAATTCACCTTTGATGAATTGTGCACCATTCAGAATAAAACTTGCCTGACAATGAAAACAAACAGAGGGGAAAACAGCTGTAATGGATTTTTGTCTATTAATAACAACAAAGCAAGATTAAATTAAATAATTTGGAAAACACTTAGGTCTCTTGAAACAAGCAATTGCTTAATCAGGTCAACATATTCATCTCACTTTCTAAAAACCTCATTGGGTAATATTTTCATCAAAGAAGACCTAAAACCTGGTTTTTTGCTTTTCAAATGCCTATTACAAGATAATCCAGAAATCACCAGCTAGACCTTAAAGACTTTTTCTTAGGCAGGCTGAAACAATGACACACCCAACCCTGCTGCTGCTAATCATGGAGTACTGGGAATTTGCTTGTCCTAGATGACTGATGATTCTTAGGCACTGAATACAGAAATTCAAATATCAATAAAAAATCAATTGAGGATTTCAAGATTACTGGATGTTTCTGATTTTGATTTGTGTCCACTGCCATCCCCTTTTTATAAGCAGGGAGTCAAGAGCAGCCTTTTCCTCTCATGTAAGTACTAATAGAGCCAGACCCTACTTAGCTTCACAAGATCAGATGAGATCAGGCTTTTTCAGGGTGGTGTGGCCATAGGCAGCTCAAGTCACAAGGAGTAAGTTTGTGTAGATTTTGCTCAATACATCTAGTCAGTCATTTCCATAGTTACTTTTAGAAATACTTTTATAGTCTATAATAAAACTTCTTTCTTGGCTGCTCTATTCTACTCAGCAGTGACGTTGTTGTTTTTTGCATGGACAGTGATTGATTGCTATCCTGATAGTTACACATTTTCATAATAAATGGAGGTCTGATTAATCTTTTTTCTAGATGAAATACACTCAATTATCTCAACAGTTTTCCAATATGCCATATTTACAAAGTCTTTTAGCACTCTTGTTTTTTTCAGACTCCATTATTTCCATATCTTTCTTATGGATTGAGATAGTGAGAACTGAACAAAAAATTCTGTCTGAAATCTCACTAGTACAGAATAACTTACTTTTATATTTTAAGGCACCTTTGAAAGAGTTCTGTCATCTTTTCGCTTGAGAACACCAAGAGTTGATATTTGCTTCTCATTCGATATACCCCTCAGATAATTTCCTGCAGCATTGCTACTTAAATAAGGTGAATACACTGACCATTCAGTTTCCTTTCCGTAATTGCAATTACCTTAATGAAGATAATTTTGTTACTTTGAGACTCTCATTTGTCTAAATCCTGTGGTATTCCCAGAACAACTTTGTACCCTTCCACATTTTAATGCCATTTGTTCTGTAAGCATGTTTACCATTTCTTCCTCCAGATCACTGCATAAAATAGTGAACTTGGGCCCTGGCAGAAGTAAAGATTTGGATAGATTCCTTGAGAATTCTTCTTTGATGTGCTCCAGATTTAATAATCAAATACCAATATCACTTTAGAGAGTAATCCTCCAAACAGTTGAGTTCCTATTTAATGGTAATAACACCTAAAACAAAAACTTGCTTAGAAAAATATTTTATGAGAACATTGTATACTGAAGCCTATGTTAAGCATTTGCTGCTTCTCCCTATTAGGTCTTTTATCCTGTTAATGAATGAATTTAAATGAGTTTGATATGATAAACTCATGTTACCTTTTATATTGCCTTATTATCTACTAGATATCTGCTTTTAAATATTTGTTCAAAAATATTTCAGTGGACCAAAGTTAGATTGACTGATCTATAATTCCCTCAGTTCTCATTTTCCATTTTAAAAGATAGATTCTACATTTATTCTGCTTCTCTGGAACCTTATTGGTCTTTTATGAATTTTCAGATATAATTGATTATGGTTCAGAAATTGCTTTGGCTAATTCTAAGATGGATTTTGTCAGACTTTGCTAACTTGAACAAGTCAATCATATTTGAATGTCATTTAGCTTGTTCTTCTCTTCTTCTACCTTGAACGTCTACCCCTTCATTAAAATTAATTTTTTAAATTCTGGTCACAGTTAACCTTTCTAGTGAAGACTGAAGCAAAGAAACCCATATTCAGACTTTTCTGTGACATTTGCCCTCCATTTTCTGCCTGGCAATGGTGCTATAAGTCCCTCTTTCAGACTCTTCAGATTTATTTCTACAACCTAGCTTACTAGCTTTGCATCCCCACTTTCTTGTGTTTAAATTTGATCTTTATTTTTATTTTATTTTCAGGTTCCCTCAGAGATGGAACTTTTATGTTCTTAGGGTATTTCTGAGCAAGCGCCTAAACCATCTATTTCTAGGGGTTTTTTTTTCAATATTATTTTAGACCTTTAAATATTTTCCAATGAAAACGCAGAACCCTAGTGTAGCAAAACGTAGATTACTGACAAAAAAAGTTATTTGTCACTGACTTTCTAGAAGTAGTCCATTTGCCCTAGTGTTGAAAATCAGTAGTCTAAAATTTTTGTGTGTATATAATACTCACAGTTCTTCTGCCTATCAATCAGTTCCAGTGACACCTTAACATATATAGCTATATCTTTCTGTTGTCACTTCCAATATCAGCAAAAATCTTTTTTGGTGTTCACTATCCAAGTATATTGTAGTGCAGTTCAAGCTAGTATAGTAAAAGATTAAGCGTGCAATAGTCCTTAGGTTGCACATTTTTCTTTATTGGCAAAGGCTTTTACTATTTTCATCTCTGTCTTTGGATAGTGTCATAATGAATTCTTGTATTTTACCTTTCAAAATTATGCTACTTGCTATAAGTTAGTATAAGAGCTGCTGGGTAACATTCAGCCTCCTTTTACCCCTTTTTTTCTTTTTTTTTTTTCCTTAAAGAGAAGTTTAAAACATTTTCCAGAGGTACTCCATAAGTGAAAATTTGATTGTCTTATTTTAGTGGAATTTCAGAAAATCAACATGCAGATGCCTGTACCTTGATAAGTTCTGCTGTCTACTCAAAACTGATCTTTGCACAAAACAGTCATCTCATACGGGATTTGACCACCTGTCTAGATTTCCAAATTAGAATAATTCCTCACAGATACAGCTCTTAAGTTCTGATTTCTGTCCTAATGAGTATCTGAAATTGTCTGCAGAAGAGTATGGATTATCCAAACACCTTTTCTTCTACATAAAACCTTCAACATTCCTTCTACATTAAATTATACCAGAACACTTGACAGTAAGAGACCTCAAAGGTGCATCATGCAAGTTGTACTCCCAGAAGTGAAAGAAGCCCGTTATACTCAGGAGAGTCTTATAGGAGCCTGTTTTCCAGAGATCCTCACCATCTACCTGGATAAAGTATCAAAATAGCCCTTTTGACAAAGAATGCTCACCTGAGGAAATGCTGGAAATGGCAACTCATTACTGTATGAATATCGTTAATACAGGCCAATATGAATAAAATAAATAGCTACACACTATATCCTGATCCTTGGAAATAATCAGATGAAATTTCGAAATGCAGCAAGAAAGTTGACAAAATATCTAGTGTTTTTGGGTGGTAACATTTCCTAAGTATGCTATTTATCAAGTGATTCAAACCAAAGAAGAAATATTATGTCAGCTCCCAGGGAACTCTGCCTAAGCAAAAATGCAAATATAACATAGGTCTTCATGACTAACAGAGGCACACACCTTCATTTAGAAGATAATTAGAAGTACATAATATCAATGAGGAACAAAGAAGTGTTCGGTTGATATTATATAGTGGCTCACAGGTGGGCTTAATGTGTTGCAAAGAAAGGATGATTTCTGCTGAGACTACAAATACAAACTGAATTCTCTGAATTGACTCAGCTGTGTTTAAGGGATAAACATTTTTTTTTTTAAATTGTAAAGAGGAATTTTATTTTTGCAGTTTACTTGCATACGTGCATACTACTATAAACTGTTAATAATTTACAACAGCTTATAAACCCCAGAATGTTATTTGTAGAGTTTGGTTGGGATAGGTACAGTATGGATAGGTACAATGCTGTAGATCTTTCCCTACTTACAATATGGCATGATATTCCAGTGATTCAAGTTGACAACATGAGCAATCCTCTTCTAGCCATTCAGAATCCACCAACATCCTATGCACAGAAATCAGAATTGCAAAAACACGCCTCTAGGAAGACTAATTAGTCTTTACTTCATTGAAATAACGTAGGACTGAAAGATTTTAGAAACTTGTTGCAAACTTTCTTGGAGAGAGAGACTAAAATTTTATTCTTTTTATGGAAGAACAGGAGGAAAAGTTTCAAGAATGATGTGTTTGTGACTCAGAGGGGTTGTTTCCAAGTGTATTGCTGATAAGAGTGAGCCCAAAATGAGGTGAATAACTTTGTTTAGTAGCAGACTAAAAAAACCATATCAATTGCAATTAAATAAGAACAGATTCACCCTATTGTGTTATTATGCACACATTCTAGCTTGGGTATTTTGCTTTTTAAAATTTGTTCTGTATTGATTAGTAATTACAGCTCTGGTACACACAATGGCAGCCAGAAAAAGGTTGTTGAGTCTGAAAGGTATTTTTTTCCAGCTGCATATTAACATATGATCTCTCATTAAATTCTATGAAAAAGAATAAACACTGATAAAAAACACCTGTCAACACTTAAAAGTTCCTATCTTTCCAACTTCGTTTAGTATTCAGTGTAATAACAGTAATCAAAATAAATTTTTGTGATATTCATCATCTTTTATATAGGTGTTGCATTGTAATTTAGTGTTAATTAATGGACATGTTGTAGAAATTCCATACTGCACTGATCTTCTATATGCAAGAAACAGCCATGAGACATTTGGTTTTCTGAACTGGTCACTTCTTGAAGGAGCTGTTGTAAAAGAATTCTTTTGGAGACATGAAAAAACCTGAGTGTGTGAATATGAGTAACAGATGATTCAACTACCATAGCATTCAGAATACAGCTGAATACATTGATTGGTTGAATCAGATTAGTTTTACATAAAGAACACAAAAAATTGTGAATTCAGGACTGATGTACGTGAATCAGGACAGGAATTGGAAAAGATCCCAGGAGGATTACAGAAGGGTCTTCAGCTTTGTGACATAGCTTATAGAGTTTATTTTTTAACTAAAAAAGAAGAGTGCTTGGCCTTCAAAGGTAGAAAAATGCCTGAGATATGACACACTGCCATCCACGTTCCATTCCAGCATGCTGAGCAGCACAGTGCAGGTCTGAGCAGTCAGAGCTTGCAAAGTCCTAAGGAGAATAATCTAATCATTGCACCAGACTGCATGTTTTTATTCTGTGCTATGCAAGTGTACACATGGCTTTGGATAGCTACTGGGAACTGTGAAGACTTTAGGAGAGAGACATAACATATAAATAAGATTAAGCCACAGAGTAATTGGAGGAGATGAAATGCTGTAGAGTACTCCTTAGCTGGAGGGGCCTGACGTGTTACACCCAAGGGTTGCACACATCTGCAGGCTAAAACTGAGACACAGTATTCATGTAGCCAGTAGGAGTTTACTTTTCCCATACACCATGGATTGTGTAACATTAATTAAAGCATCATTTTGTACTATCTTGCTTTTCCCTCATTTTGCCTTCATGTCCTGTTGCTTCTGCAAGTTTGATGTTTCCAAATGCATATAATTATAATGCACATGGGGACAAAGTTTGTGAGTCTGTGCCTTCCTTTGTTGCCTCTGAAAAATCTGTGTCTGCAAATGAGTGGCAGAGGCACACCCATGTGTCTAGCAGACACCTGAACCTGACATCAAAATATGATTCTCAATCAATCTAGAATACATAAGTGGTCTCCAGCCAGCTTTGGGCTCAGCAGTTAGCTTTCTGAACTTCTGGCGGTTTATTTAATAACACAAAGGACACAATTTTTCCAACCTAATGGAAATTTTCTTTCTATTTATCTCCTAAATCATCTTAGGTATTGTGTCTTTTGTGATTCAGACTAAATCCTGCTTTTCCACCTACTCCATTCTTTACTGAGCAAATAAGAATTTATTAACTTTTCAGCTCTTATTGATACTTACTACAGACTCCAGTATGGTTCACCCAGTACTCAGTGAGACATAACTGGTGATATATTTGCAGATTATAGGTGCGTGATAAACTGTGTATGGTTTTTGTCCATTTCAAGAAAATTATAACTATTTCTGTGAAAAAGCCCCCATGCTGATGGTCATCCATTTTCAAACTATTAGCACAGGCAGAAAGATTAGATAGCGCAACCTTAATTTAATCCAAAATCCAAGATCCTTTGCAAGTTAGTAATTAGCTAAATTGGAGTTCTGTGGTTTATTATACTTATTTGATCTCTAATCGGACTTTACAGTCCCCTGCGCCTGGGAGATTTGTATATTGATTGAGACAGCTGACATTATTCCTAGAGAATAACAAAAGAAGTTCCTGGTTATATATCTAAATATTTTAAATTTTTGTTTCAACTGTAGTGTTTACATCCAAGAAAATCACCACAATCAAAAGCATTCTATATGGCTCTATGAGATTCTATCATACAGCCCATGGAGACATGCTGTACATTTCAGCTGGAACCCCTTTGCCTGACCAAGACTCCTTCTCTAAACCTTTTTCTAACTGCAGATTTACTCCACGATTCACAACTGTACTCTTAAATCACCTATAAAAGCAACAGGCCAGAGGAGTAGGCCCAAACAATCAGAACGATCTACTTGAGTAATTACAACACAAATTACTTGGAAAGGGCTAAAACTGTTTTTCTTTCAGAACAATTCTGCTAGGTAAAAGAGAATTTGAACAAAATTTTTTGGCAGACAAGCCATATAAGCTTACTGTTAGATTCTTAGTTTTTATCAATTAACTAGAAAATTCTAAGCAACTTTTTTCTGCAAATTTTTTTTTAATACAAAAAATGAAGTTTAATCCAAATGGAATAATATAACAGTATGGGGAACTACAAAACACTCAGCTCTGCCTAGCTATTCCAAATTTAATATTTTTTTTTTCTTTCCAGCATCTAGGGATAATCTTTTAACTAAAAACTTGATCTGAGGAAGGAATACAAAATCTAAAATGTGGGAGTCATGACTGTTCTGTGAGACATATGCTTCAACAGAGTATGGCAGGAGAATCGTAACTCACTGTGAGAGCTGCTCTGTCGCTTTTGGGATTCCAGGAGAGAGGGGTTTATGAGAATGAAGATCAGTGTTCTGTCAAGTTCTTCCAGGGCTAGGACTCACAGTGTTTTGGGAAGGATGTTTTTTATGATTTAGTGATTGGCTGGATGCTGGGTTAGATGCTAATCCTATGTACAGGGACTGTAGGCCAAGCTTGGACTGAGGAACTGGAATAGGGAGACTATAAAATGACAGACTTTCAAAAATTAATAGAAATTATTACAGGCAGGCTTTTAGCTACTGTAGAAACTCGCAGATTGACATTCTTTCTCTATATACAAAAAGTGCTTATACAAGGTCTAAATCTTGCCTGAAGTATTTGCGCCTATCACCCTGGGCATATCATTCGTATATATTAATGAAAAGACAATGTACCCTCTGGTTCTTTGTAGTTTTACTCATCTCTTTTGCTTCTGGAAAATTAGACTTTAGTTTCCTGAAAGGTAAAACAAGACATACTGCAAACAGGGTGCATTTTTATCTTCGTCTTTCTTTGTCTGAAATTGCTGACAGGTACTTTTGGGACACATATACTGCTTTCCAGAAACTTTGACTTCAGGGTAACTGGCTGGACAAAAACTTACTGTGATTTCCTACATGTGACTTTCTCAGTTTGTGTGGCTGCTCTACAAATGACTTGCTCCTTTGTTGTACACTGTGCTTCTGCAAAAGATTGTTTTACTAGATCGCAAAACTGTTACCAAAGGGCAGTTTTTAAAAACATCAGTGTTGTATCAGAGGAAGCAGCTGTTTGTACCAGTCACAGTATAGCAGCCAAGAGCTTTGGGCTGTCATATGGCTAATTTATGAGTTCCACTGTATAAAGTACATGACTCGTAGTGTCTTATAGTGTGCACCAGTTGATATAATGGCTCCATAATGTACATGGTGCTTGTAATGAGAGTTCAAATGTGTTGTGGTTCAGTCAGTTGCTGACAAGATGCATTATTGTCATTACTTTTGGCATAATGTTATAATAGATCTAATTCCTTTGTCTTACAAATATCATAGTTCTTTATAGTATGAGAAACTGCACTAATATTGGAGTGGGGGATTGGAATCAAGAGGAGGAAGTATCTCCTTTCTTTTAGCAACCTCCAGCTTTTACATAGATTATGTGCAGCTCTGTTTCAGTCCCTTTTCTCCTAGCTAATTACCAGTCTGACCTCCCCGCAGAACCTTGTTCTTGTTCACTGAGAGCCAGTGCCTTTGTTATTTTAATCCAGCATGTCTGTAGATGGAATAAATAAAAGAATCATTCATTGGTGGCACATAAACATTAAAAATGCTAAAACAATTGTTTTAAATTTTAAAGGAGTAATGATTCACTGAGGTGCATTATTAATAAGCATAAATTATTGAGTTGGCTCAGTAGTGCAGCTACAGTTTAGAGATGGACTCATGGTCCCTCAAGAGGTTCTGGGCCCGTGTAGAAGTGTGTTCTGCCAGCTGGTCAGGCAGCAGTATTATGTCAGCTGTGAGAGCATATATTACCTGTGCTAAGCTGGAGGAGAGTGAGCAGGAGGCAGCAGAATTTGTGTGCTTGCAAAGGCACGACATACACAGGGAAGAAAACATTACAAAAAGATTATGCCTTTTTTTTTGAGAAACTGGAAGAAGACAACCCTTACAATGATAGTAACTCCCTTTTATTGGAAGTGAAATGGACATGAAACTATCTTTTCCATGTCTGTGACTCTGTGCTCTGTGTTTCCCCCTCTTTCCTTCTAAATAGCTTTGTGTTACATCTTCAAACTATTAAACCAGTTACACACACTGGGAAATGCATTGTGCTTCTACATTGTTCTATGCATGAAACTAGTGTAATTTCTCACTGTTCAGGCATTATCTCCTAAGAAACAATTTAAACTCTAAGGATGAAATTCTGCCCCAGATGAAGTCAGTTGGATTACTTGTATAATTGTCATGAAGTTGAGACTTTACCAAGAATTATCTTCTATCAATAGCAACAATTGTCAAAAAGGAGCTCACAGACCATGAATCAGGAGATGAATGGGCCTGATTTAAATGTCATATTTAGACATATATAGTCTCTATAGATGCAATGAAAGCAAGGGAATTTATGCCTAGCTAGGGATGGGATGATAATTTATAATTTAGTCATACCTTTCAAATATCACCAGTACAAAGATTATCATGCATTTTATACCAAAACCTACCTACTTATTTCCCACACAAATGTGGAGTCCCTTTGCTTTGAAAGAGAAATAAAAAATCCTTCAGAAAGGCAAATTGCGTAACTGAAGGAGTAGTTTCTCTGATGTATTCAGATTTACTTCCACAAGATGGGCTGTTCTCTTTATGAAAAGTATTCTTTAGTCCTGCATTTTGCACAGTTGTCAGACACAGCATCTAACAGCTGATCCCCAGAGTAGAGAACAGCTGATCTGTATACTTGCTAGAGGTTCCAGTGATCACTCTGCAACTGCTGTTGTGGTCACGCACAGGTTGCAGTTGTTAATGAAAGCAACTCAATTTTGTGAGCAGAATCCCATTCTCATTTGTAAAGTTAAATTTCAGTAGCTACTAATTAACCATTCTACGTGTACATTGATGTAACTGAATTTGACCTAAAACTGCACATCAAGTTTGTTGAAATAAAACAGACAGATGCATTGGTTTCTCCTTTGAATGGTTGCCTTAGAAGCTGCAATAGTTTTGGTGATGAAAAGATTATTGTGATGATGCATTTTGCTGCATCTCCTATACATTAGAATAGAATATAAGGTACAATGAACTATAAATCACTTCTTTGTATTGCTTAGCTATGCATCTAGTCATATTGAAAGCAGCAAATATTGATTATAGGTTGAAGGCAATTAAAATAATGGACCTGTAGCTGGCAGAAAGTGCCAAAGGGTTCTTGGCACTGACAGCATTTACCACATAAGCAATGACTGTCAAATTTAATGAGCAACAATATTTTCCAGGAATAAGCATTTAATATTCACTCAACTCTATTTTACAGAACACGTTTTTTATTAAATTTGTAGGCAAACTATTTTTTAACAGGGCAAAAGAAAGGATAACAAGGGGTCTAATTATAGTTGAAAGTGATTGAATGTAAAGGAATCACATAGCCACCAGATTAAAATGTAGCATGAGAGAAGAGAGTGTCTTAGGCTACCTGTAGTGGAAAGCCCTTGCTTTCCAAAGAAGTCTCAGAACATCCTGAGATGGCAGCTTTTTTATTTTTGTTGTGTCTGTACTTAAGCTGGCCCTGCCAAGGCTTTTAGTTGAGCTTGCTGCCAGCACAGTTAATTGTACAGTTAAAAGCAGCTTTGTCACAAGCCTTTGGGTGGCACATAGCTGTATGCCTTGGCATAAGCTGGAAAGTTAGCTTCAGTTCCAAGAGTCATAATTTTTCTCTGCTTTTCCTCTGATGTGAATCTCTGCCAGAGCTATGCATTACCCAGACTGCATCCCCAGGTACTGATGAGGCCACGCTTCCTGTGCTAGCTATAAAGTGAAATTAAGTCTTGGGTCATTTTTTAGTCTTCCTCCACCTGCACTCAAGGTATACATGGGACAGGGGAACATATTCTGCCCTCAATGACTCTTTTTCATCCTGATCTATCACCAGGCAGTTGCCAGTCAAGATGGAGAAGGAAAGGAACAAACTGTACATCATTGAACCTCCTGAACATCATTGCAAGCTCACACAATGGGCCACTATCAGGTCTTTACAGAACTAAACTCCTTAATGGTGAGCAGCTGTTACAGCTCTAAAGCAAGCTCAAAGACAGATAAGTAGATATTTACAAAATCTTAATTTTGTTCCTTTGAAAATATCAATATCGTAGGAAAAAGAGAAAGAACAGGGGGTTGTGGAAAGCAATTTATTGGCACAGAGGGAGAAAAAAAATAAAGGGAGTAACTATGAAAACTTCATTCTTTGGGAGGCACATTTAAATATAGGTTCTCTCATAGTTAATCCTCTCTAGTAGGGTAGAGGGGTTAAAGTTTTGGCCAATTTCCTTCTATTAGGGTAGTGCATGAATGGTGTCAGTTTGAGCAATTATTGGAGCCTTGCTGAATACAGCTCAAAGGTATTAAAGCTTCCATACAAGTACCCCAGGGATCGTTCCTTTATTCAGTTTCACAAGTATGTCATCTTATTACACCACTTCTATCCTTGTTTTCTTGCAAAGCTAGTAACTCAGATCTAGATTCTTCAAGACTGAGAGCTGAAGTGCTTCCTCAAATGGAGGCAGTCAACACATACACCATTGCTGCTTCTTTATCCTCTGTTAGAATTCAGCTTCTTCATCCCTTCTTGAATGACTGGAATGTATCTCCCAAGAATAGTGCCAGCTATGAGAAAACATTAAATGATTGTCATGGTTTAAGCCCAACCACCCAGCCTGTCTCACACTCTCCATTTACTCCCCCCACTCCTAGAGGGATGGGAGGAGACTTGAAAGAATGTAACTCCCATGGGTTGAGATAAAAGCAGTCCAGTAACTAAGGTATAACACAAACCACTACTGCTGCCACCAATGATAATTATAAGGGAAATAAGAAGGAAAGAGAATTCAACCACTCACCACCCACTGACTGATACCCAACCCGACCCAGCAGTAATCTAGCCCTTCTGGGTAACTGCTCCCAGTTTATATAGTGGGCATG
>JBCJKH010071220.1:0-10541 GCA_039877255.1 Loriculus beryllinus
ACTTAGTGCTGGAAGCCCATGCTCAGGGCTGCTTAAGGGTTAATAAGGCAACAAGGTAACTCTGCAACATGGTTTGCTCCCAAGTGCATTCACCAAACAGAGGACATACACCAAAATCCTCATTTCTCTTCCAAATTAAAAATGGTCTTTCTTTCTTTCTTGAACAGACAGCTGAGAAATGAAACCGTGCCCCCTTTTTCAACAGTTTGCTTCTCAGCAGAACAAGGTAAAGGAAGATATTTATAGCTCAAATCTAAAGTAAACCATACCTGAGAAGCCGGATTAGACAAAAGTCCTTTTTTATCTGAGGTTTTTGCTACAGATTAGGGAGGATTAAGAAAGCATCCTGCTCTCACTGTTGTGTGAAGGACTACAGCAAAGTGGAAGTTTTAGCAGCTCTCCATTAACATGAAAGGCCAGCAATGTTGAAAGGTAGGCACAAAAGAAGTTCTTCTACAAGCCTGTGACACTTCCCAAGAGCTGACAACAGAGAGAGTTCAAAACAAGTAGTTTGGGTTAATAGTGTATTTGCATGTAAATACATAAAAGCTTCAGTGCCGTAAAGCTAATTTAAAAAAGGACATTTCTCTTTATAGTTCCCTTGAGTATAATAGAAGCTATGATATTCTTTCTACCATAATGTACGTTTCATTAAAGAGCTGGAGCTATAATTGTCCACATCAGTACGTAGCAGCAGACTGGATAAATTGTCCACATAAATTGCTTAATACAATTCCAAGCCCTGTTCCACAGCACTGGTGACTCCTACAATTTCATCAGTGAGTCCTACCTGAGGTTATGCCTCTACTTGCACCTCCACAGGGCTTCAGATGGACCCAGAACAACCCCAAACCCCATAAAACCACCTGGTGCTGAACTCCACAAACAACATGGCATTAAACATTTAAACCCATTCTCTACGTTCCACAGTGGACATGATCACGTGCCAGTAATATTGGAGATTTATGTGACAATTATGTATATGAAGCGATATGCAGGCTATTATCATTCTTAATAAATCAATAAAGTCAACTGAAAAATTAAACTGAGCATGTATGGAACATTTGACAGCAAATACATTTCAGTCTCTTAAGCGCTGTCATTTTCATTGCAATTTACTGCCTACTGTACAGGAGGGTTAAATCAGAAAAGTGAATAAAGCAAGAGAAGAGGTCTCAGGAAAGGAACTACAGTGCACTGAATTGCAGTTTACCACTAAATCAGCATGGCAGAAGGAAATTTTTGTCATAACAGGGCTGTAACTTTTTTTAAAAGCCAGTTTTGTCTTGAACTTGAAGCTAATGTTCATTAATGGCAATTTTAGGACTGTACTAAAATATAAAATATAAAATATATTACAAATGTAGAGATGTAATTTGATTGGTTTAAGGTTTCTGTGCATTATTCTTCATAAAATATGAATGCTGTTATCGACTTAGTAGGTAGGATGCAGTGTATCTCCTTTTTAAGCCAAAGAGAAAAGAGGGAAATCTGTGAGACAACGGCCATTTTCCAATCTAATGTATAGACTCAGCACTCTCTCAACTGAGTTTTTTGATCTTGATCACATTTTGCCTTTCTAGAACATATTTTTGCATAAAGGATTTAAGTTTGCCCATTTTTCATCCTACAGGAAAATACAGAGTAGTTTCATTTAGACTGCATGGTCTCTGACCTCATACACAAATGCAGCAATACATGGTACTTACATACACATATATATAGGAAAATTGTCTTAAAAGAACTGCCTCTAACAAACACATGAAAGTTTGCAGTTGTTAGTCCACAGTGTTTTAAGCAGGAGAACAATAACAAAGCAAGCAGCACATGTAGCACATCCATGTGTGCCAGGATATTAAAAGCTGCATTGTGGGTGCCTTTAAGAGCCTCCGTATTCCCTGCCCTCTTTTGTGGAAGTTATTGCTGTATTAGATGTTGTTGAACATATTCGATATGAAAGCATTGTCTGTTTGCTACCAGTATCTAACGAGTATCTCCCCTAGAGTTGCCAGCAAGGTGCTGATTAATTAACTGAAGTAGTGAAGCTGAATGGTACAACAGCTGTTTAGAGAATTGTCATTAACTCGGTCGCTTTCCCCATCTATTCATTCCCTTGCAGTGCTACCTCTAAATTACAAACTTTAGGAAACTTTCCATTGCTCCTACCTTTACTTGTTCACGCTCCATACCGAAGGAAGGGGTGGCTGCTCAAGGCTTATTTATAAAAAGAGAAAGGAAGCATAGGAAGGAGAAGAAGCAAATAAACTTCCTGGAAGCCACAGCTCTGCTGTCACTTGCAACTGGCAGCTGACAATAGATGGTCCTCCAGGCAGAATGTCAAGACAGGAAACACATACATGCCCTGCTGATGGAGAAGTTCAGTGGTCTGACAGCCTTGCCCCGGGATGCTCGGAGTCCCAGGGAGGCAGCTTGGCTCTCTTGGCCAGCAGCAGCATGGATAAGGGCAGCTAAGCAGCTGCAGCCCACTCCCATGGTGTAATGACACTTGGCAGAGGATCCCAACCTGTGGACCTCAGCTGCCCCACTGAATAAAGATGATTATTTAGGAGAGTATAATCTGTATTAAGTGGCAGACGGAGGGGTGGGGGGAAGTGTTGATAGGCCACACAGTTCTCGTTAAAACATGCTGGACAGGCTTTCTGCACTTGGAGGAGCTGCATGTTTCCAAGGAGAAGGTGCGATGGCTGTTTTATTCATTATAGCCTGGGTGAAATTAATGCAAGGCAAAGTTTGGCACACTCTCGCCAGGCTGATCACCTGATCACCTGAGTAAGCTCGGCTTATTCCTCTTGACGTGCTCTGCCGTGACACGCTGGAGATCGAAACGTTAACACCAGCTGCATCTCTAACTGCTCCCCTTTGCAATTTAATTTAATATTATGCTCCTTCACATGGGCCTTGCTTTATTATGCTTGAGAATTATGAAAACTGAAAATTACACATGTGATTAAACACCATCTAGTCACTCCATGCACTAAATAAGCCAAAATGCATCGGAAAATAGATCAGGTACAATTTTGGTGTGAAACAAATGAATGCAGGGATGCATTGCATTGATATAGATGAAGCATCTGCCTCGTGATAAAATTAAGTCTTGTGACAGAAATAAATCACTGTAGGGGAGAACGTAAACCATCATCCAATAGGATTTTCTCTTTTCTTCTTATGTGACGGGACTTATTGGATTCCCTGATGTTAGACAGCCAAGTGCATCCATGATATGATGATAAATCAGGAAGACTACACGATTTGAAATTTAACAGCTACTTATTTTTGAGATGTTGAGATAAAGCTGAAAAAAACCCAAACCCCTTTGATTTCTGCAAGTAACTATTAAATTGGGAATCTCCTTTTCTGATACTCTGATACTCTGTTACTGTGTCATATCATCAAACAATGCCAGCAACCAGCAGTGGGTAAAATAGATTTTGGACTAAGATGAATACAGGAACCACTTATCTTTCTTTTTCCTTTTCCAATATTCACAGTTTTATCTAAAGAACACCATATAAAGGTTACAGTTGACATAAAAATGTACTGTTCTTATTACGTTTTCGTTTTTGCATGAATATATACTTAAATGGAGGCAAAAAATGTTTTTTGTTGCTACTTTCTACATTTGAATGAAAAAATCCATACACTACGTTAAAAATACAGAATAAATAATGGAACTTCAGCATGTATAGTGGTTGATAAATGTGATTCACAGAACATACCTTCATGTTTTAATAGCTTTCCATTGTTAGAAGTATGCTATTAATTAGTGGGAAAAATGGATTCATCTATCCAGGATGTACTTGTATTTCTGCTTTTAACCCTTTTTCACTATGGTGACTTTTGGCTACTACCTCGAAACATCAGCAAGTGCTGGAAGGGTTGTTACCGAGGGAAGATGGCTAAGGAAGATTTTTGTAGGCACATTCTTAAGCAGTCCTGTGGGGAATGCACTTAAAACAAGAATCACAATTATGTAAAGGATGAAGTCATGATTAAAATATAAAGGAACAGATGCAGGTAAGGAGTATCAACAGCAGTACTGCTAAGCACAGTGCCGATTCTGTTGCCTTTGTGGAAATATAGCAGCAACCTAAACCTGATGGTCTTGCAGGTAGGCAGCGACGTCACCCTTTGGGCACTGTGTCTGTATGTGATCATCACCATAAAGCCACTTCTTGGAGCTGCAGTGTGTACCATGATAAGCTGTGCTGGGGAATGGCTGAGCAGGGAGGGAGGGTGGAGGGGAGAAAGCACTGAACGTTGATCACTTGTAATTATGGTAATCTCCTTCAAAAGCTTTAACTGCTCTGAACTCTGGCTGTCTTCAGACAGACCTAACTCTATGCACAAGACCATAAAAGCTATTAAAGAAATGTAAACTGCTCTGACTGGGTATCAGCCTCTTAAGGAGCATGCAGCGCTCAAACATGGGGCACTCCACACAAGGGAAGGAGACACCATAACTCTCTCACAACCTGATGGGAGTGATACCATCAGTAAAGCTGGGCTCTGCCACAGCACAAAGCAAGTTTAAAATCACGGGCTAATTGCGGGCATTTCCTTAGAGCCAAAGCAAGGAAAAGCACATTCTTTCTGATTACTTGTCTCATGCTGTTTGGGAAGCACCATGTTGCCGAGGTAAAAGCCAGTTATCATTCGGCATCCTCTTGCTGACAAGGACGTGATAACTGGCGCTTGCTGATGTACCTCTGAGTACATCTGGAAGATAAAACTTTGTGGGGCAAATCGAAAAAGCAGTTGTCTGGAGCCACATATCAGAGAGGGGGAAATGGGGACTGAAATAAATGAGACAGCCAGGCAAACCAACCAGGCTGGGAGGGATGAGGTGCCTCTGCCAGGAGCACACCAGCCATCCAACTGGCTTAGGCTGGGCAGAAGGAGGATGCATCCAGAAGGAACGTTTTGCCCAGTTTTCCAGCACTCGGGTAAATTCAGAGTAAGGCACTGGTGAGCTGTAAGGCTGCCCTGCATCCAGCCTGCAGAAGATGAATCTAGCCTCCCAGTCAACAACCCACTTTGATACGTAATCCCAGTACACTGTTGACAAAAGCAGGCTGTGTAGACCAAATACCATAGTTAAAAGCCTTGATTACTGTATTGAGGAAGAAATGGACTTTGCCCAGCTGTGTCTGCAACCTTTTCTTTTATCTTTTTAGCAATATTTTAGCAGGCAAGTTTGACAGATGTATTTAGAAAGAGCAAGTTTCAAGTGACTGAAGTGCAGTAGTCTGTCCCATTTATAACACTATGGATGTAAACCTTACAATAACTTCATGAAGTAACTGTTATTTCTACCCTGAATTAGTGGCCTTCTCCCAGAAGATGAGATACTTAGCATTGTAACACCAAAATCAACAGGTTTGGACCTGAGGGAGCAAGAGCAATGCCTGGTGTATGTGTAATTATTTGTCAAAACCACATGCAACTCCCCAAAATACTATTCATGTTAATGTAACGTGAATGTTGAAATCAAGTGCTCAGAAAAGGTAAGAAATGTGGAACTTGAACAGATACTTAAAATATTCCTTTTGCCTCTGTGCTTATGCCTTTAAATAAATCATCTTTCTTAAATTAATAAATATCATTAAGAAATCTCAACAGGCACTACCACAGGTTGACACAAGAACCTTATTATCATCCAGTATTTCACACAGAAAAATCATGAGAGTGTACCAGAAAACACTGAGATTTTAACTAACATTGGCTTAAAATCATTCCATCTCATGGGGCAACGTGCTTTTTCAGCTCTCCATCAACTACACCTCTGATGCCACGTCCTGCGGCTGCACCACGGCGAGCCCCAGTGAAAGCTCTGATCCAGAAGCTGCAGGGAGATGGGCTGTCCGTGGGGCAGGGCTGCCAGGCATTCAGTCCCTTGGGTCCCCTCCCACTCTGTCTCCCCTTACTGAGGGGAAATTTCCACGAATGCAAAGCCTGCTGCCTTCATCACCTCAGAGCCAGAATAGGAGAGGTAATGTTGACCATCAAAGAATCAACAGTTTAGGCTAGCAGGACATCATAGATGCAAGCAGTCTACAAACCCTACACTGCCAGAGTAACCTGGTTCCAAATCCACTCTTACCTACAAGAAATTTAGGCTGCTAACTCAGAAGCAAAGATGTGTTTTCTTGCAGACTCTTCATTTAGATAGCTTAGAGTAAGCTCAGCTGCAAGACCAGAGGGTGAGATGGGCCATGGTAGAAAATGGTATGAGATAACGGTTTTTTATCCACTTTGATCAATATCAGTGGGAAAATCTGAAGAGCAAGAGAAGAGAAGATAAATACATGCATAGCAAATTGCATTTCAAATTATTTCCAGAGAAAGTTTAAGAGTAAATTTGTTTTAACACCCATCTATAAAATCAGGGCATAAAGCAACCAGTATGTTATCACCAAGAGCATTCAAGTTTGGTTGCCCTTCAGAAATGAGGAAGATCAGGCTGTAATAGCTTTATATGTGAAAACAGTTTTTGATTGACAGAATCTAGTAATTTGAAGGGCAGCAAATCCACATTAGAAAAGCAGGAGTCTCTGTTCAAGTTCTGGCTTGCAACATCTATTAGCATCTGAACATTCACTCGTACAAGTTTTGGCTAACTGAATGTATTATTATTCTGTTACTGTGATAGAAAAATGGCGACCTGTCTTTCCAGTGATAAAAATATGTGGGTACTTCTCCTGTAGTTTATATATCTTACACTGTAGGTCATTTTTAAAGGGTTTTCTTTTCTAGGTCCCACCATTTATCTTTTCATCCCGAGAAAAGGCTGGTTTATTTTAGCACAATAAGACCTTCACATAACTTTCTGGTATCAAGTATTATAGCGACATGGCAACTCCCGTGTGAAAGGTTTCCTGTAATGTGTCTTGTGCAGACAAATAAACACAGGGAAAGGGACAAAAAGACAAAGTACACATGACCTTGTTGCTGCCCATCTTACAGAAATACCTACGAGCGAAGAGAATTAAATGGAAGTTTGACTGTAGAAAGAACGCTGGCAACCCAACATTGACATTAAACTGCAAACCATAAAATCGGAAGCATAAACCATGATGAAGCACGTTTATTCAGAACAGACTGGGGGGGGGGGGGAAGCACAAAATGCTATACATTAGGGTTTTGCTGAATGCATATTAAGAAAAAACATTTGACTTGCACCACGATTATATGATTCACCATAAAAATAAAGAGTAGCTCTGAACAGACAATCAGTATTAGCAAGACAAACGTCGAACTCCTCCAAGTATGGTACTCCTGATGTAATACTTCTTCACCTGAATATCATCAGAGTAGGAAGAGCCCACGTGTACACATAATCCTTTGTATGTGAAGAGGTGCTGAGACTGGGGAGAGAATGTTTCTCGTGCTGTGTTTCTGCTGCTGGCTTTGACTCAATGTCCTGTTTATATCCAGAGATTAACCCAGGGTATCAGCCCTTCCAGGATGACACATGCTCTATACACCAGGGTTCATCAAGAAGAAATCAAGGGAAGGTGAGGGCATCTGCCATAGCCCAAGCTGGAGGAAACACAGAGACCCCCGCCACAAAAGAACGCAAGGAGACAACACATACTGGTTTTGTGAAATAATAGTCCCTTACTGGGACATCACAGATTTGGGGCAGGAACTTGAAATTCCAGTACCGCTCAGCACACAGGTTATCCAGGAATCTGGAGCCTGCACAACCAGTCTGGCTTTGCGGCACACATTTCATGTGAAACATGCTGCAAACTGTACCTTTTAGAACAATTATTGCCTTTTTAAGGACAATTATGTATTATGTATGATGTATAATTTATTCCGGAGGTTACCGGTTTATAAAAGAGTCATGGGCAAACCGCCAAGTTATCGTCTGAACTGTAGTTATGAGTAATAAGAAGGGTTATAATTTACATTCGTACTCTGTTTTTAAGTTAATGAGCTATCCACTAAGAAACCCAGCACTTGGATTTTTTTCTTTCTGTGCTTTCTTATAGTCAAGAATACAGCTTGGGTTTTTAATTTGCCTCTCAGATATGTGGTACCCTAAATACCTTTTACTAAACTGTTAGTGTAGTGCCTGTTTGCCTGAACAGAGAAGCCACTATGGTCTAGGGCTCTTACACACAGACCCTCGACATTTGTACTTGCTCTGAAGAAACAGGAAATACTGCTGGGAGGAAGGGAGGAAGGAATGAAGGAATGGAAAAAGGGAGGGAGGGAAGAAGGGAGATAGGGAGGGAAAATAAAATAATTGTCTGGGATATGTCCACTTCCACGTGGCCACCAGCTTCCAGGACAAGGTGCTTCAATGAAGTATTTCATCCTCAAGGAGCATGACACCCAGCGGCAGCACTGGGTATGTGCCACATCCTGGCTTGGGACTAATGAAAGCGCAGCCTTCTAGACTAGATGTGAGAATACCAGTGATGAAACCACACCGTCACACGCACTCAGGTTTCCTCAGCCAACCAGATAGCTCATTTGCATTAAAAACCTGGATTAAATGTAGAGTGGTGAGAGACTGGGATAACCCACCTGGTGAGCAGCCTCCTTCTTTTTGGTAATGGAGAAATAAAGTAGAACACCAAGGAGGAGCCTGAAATTAGGGAAGTAACAGACTCAGTTCAACTGCGAAGGAGGTACCACAATGTCCTGGTAAGAACATTAAGAGACAGAACTGATGTGAAGGACAAGACACTGGAGAACCAAACTGCTGTACTTAAATACCATAAACTGAGCTTGAGCAACCTTGTCTAGTGGAAGTTGTGCCACCCCATGGCAGGAGGTTGAGCTAGATGATCTTTGAAGGTCCCTTCCAACCCAAACCATTCTATGAAATCTATGAGTCTATGAGAAAAGGACAGAAGGGCAGAAAATACAGAGGCTTGTTGTTTACAGGGCCACTTATGTCTGTCACCAGAGAATAATATTTAAAACCCCTGAGCCCGGCTTTGGTGAATGTAAGCCTGGCAGGATCACCAAGCTCAATCTGCTCTTCAAACCCATGGCAATGCTAATAGTGGCCCAGTGGTGCCTTCACTTCCCATAAGAAACTTGTAATCACTTCCCCTAGAAAAAAGTAACAAATTACTAAGTCCTTGGCACATACAACAGAAGCAATAATTAGCTGATGTCATGCCTGGAGTTTTCGTCAGTCATCTTCCAGTCATGGTTGTTAAGTGCTACTCTGGTGCCAAGTATTAATTATCCAAAAATTAGTGCTTGGTGATGGACCAAGTCTTTTCTCATCAAAGCTCAGTACCACCAGCGTAACGGTATGGAAGAAATAAGCCCGAACAGTAGTCAAGGAAAGGCAGTGGCAGTAAGCATCACAGAATTCTCACTGAAGGTTTTGCTGATTCACTTGCTTTTTACCCCTGTGTCTCATTCCTGTCTCTGAGGCCTCACCTCACCCTCTCAACCCCAGGGCTTGGCTGACCTACCTGAGTCAGGAGGAGGGCAGCTTGGGGCTGCCACTAAGACAAAGAAATCCAACTGCAGAGTGTGATTCTTTCCAACCAAAGACCTAAAGACAGCTCTGCAGGTACCACTTTCTGCCCACTGACTACTCAGGGAGCCAAAGGCTGCTCCATCGTGGGACGGATCCAGGTTTGCCAACTTCCTTCCCAAACCTGGTGAATCTTCTCTAAGCTGGAGGTTAAGAGATGTGCCTTGGTCATCACCCACATTAAAGCAAGAAAATGACTATTATAGCTATAATAATAGAGATGAGATTCACCTCTCCACTGTAATAAGTGTTCTTCAGCTTTCAAAGTGCTGTGGCATCCCTGTGGTGCCATGGCAAGCCCAAGAGTAGGAAGAATGGACACCCTGGGCTCAATCCTCCATTTCATATTTTCACAAGTCAAGGAGGACGGAGGAGGCTGGATGCTTTCTTCTGCAATGTGAGTTGGTTCCAGAATAAATCTCTCACACAGTTACTGGATTACCCACTGTCCTTTTTGTTTAGCAAAAGCCTTAAGAGATTTGCTTGTCAGTGATGCTATAATTCCATAGGACAAAATCTTCTCTTTCTAAGCAGCATCCTACAAGCAAAGCAGTTATTTTAGAGTCCTACAACCCTGGCACAAGAAAAGGGGAAAACAGGATCATCTGGAGGAACTGAAGGAAAACTACAAGAAGATGAGGTCAAGGGCTTAAGGTTTAAAGCACTCACTAAAAAGGTGTGAGACCCAGAGCATTTCTCTCTGCTTGCTAGGTTTTGAACACAGACCCTAAGGCTTTGGAGGTTTCTTGCTCTCAGGACTCTTACTAATACTGTCTCACATGGCCAAATTAAATACTAGAAACCTGAAAACACAAAACATACTGGAATTCCAAGTTTTACACTATGTCTGAAAAATGGCATAGAGATGAGAGAGATCTGCTACGGACTTATCACATCCTCTAGTTTCATCACCACCCTGGGAGACATAGGAGCCAACCAGATGATGCACCCCAAGGCCATCAGCCTCACAGCTCAGTCCTGTTGCATCAGGACTTAATCCTGCTCACTG
>JBCJKH010071224.1:0-12386 GCA_039877255.1 Loriculus beryllinus
CTTAGTTACTAAACTGTTCTTATCTCAACCTGTGGGAGTTGCATTCTTTTGATTCTCCTCCCCATCCCTCCGTGAGCCGGGGGAGGGCAAGAAAGAGGGTTGAGTGAATGAACGAGCTGTGTGGCTGGGTTTAAACCACGACAGCAACTCACACTTATTTTAAAATCTACGTCACTTGATCCAGTTCTCCAATTCTGTCCACCCTGGCAAGATACCCCATTCCCAGAAGCATTCAACCTGATCAGATGAAGATGTCCCTGCACATTGCGGAAGAGTTGGAATAGATGACCTTCAAAGGTCCATTCCAATCCAAATTATTTTATGAACTATTCTATGATGAAATGAGAAAAACCTCCAGTTCTGAAGTTAAAATAAGTTGGAGAGTTCAGCAATTCTCCTACACAGAGCACTCCCCTCTACAGCGATTGACCTCTTTTTACACCTCAGCCAAATTTGTAGGTCACCTGTAATACCTATGCTGGAAGGGGAGGCAGTGACCACTCTTGGTAGTAGCTGCTCTCTTGCTGTCACATAAGACTCCTCAAGCGTGTAAGGGCAGTGGTTGCTAAATACAAATCAGCAGACTTGCAGTTGAACTGTTTTGTGTACCACCAAAACAGGTTTATCATCCAAACTTCTTTTTGGAACATATACCATGGTCTCACAGACCACAGGGACAGCAGTTTGGACTATGGACTATGAATGCCATGAGGTCAGTAGCACTGCTGTCTTCTACCAAACAGGTATCATCTGTGTAATATAAAAATAAAGAAATACAGCCAGTGTTTATTTTCTAAAACACGTAACTAATGCATGAATGTAGCTCCCCTAAAATAAACAAGCTGTAAGATGTTAGCAGCTTTATAAGGTGTATTTGAACTGTAAGAATCACACTTTAGTATCACAATAATGTATCAAAATCAAATTTTGATGAGAACTGTTTAATGCTAGGTGTGATTCATTTCAATAGTAAAATATGTGTTTGTGGGGAAAAATAATCTGGGATTTAGTTGATATGATCATCTGTATTTTTATGTAAATGGGCAAACTAGTAGAATTCAAAACACATTGAGCAGTGATATATGGTAAAATGTTTATCATGTCTATAACTGTTCTTTGATACTTATTAAAGAATAAATGTTCTATGGTGTATTTTACCATAGCTTTCCAAAATACTGATGGGCACCTTAAAAAGACACAAATCCACATCTCTTTTGCTTCTTTACCTGCTTTTCAGGACATGGGTGATGAAGTAAATCATCCTCTGGCAGGATTAAACCAGCTGAAATTTTAGAATGGTGGTACCAAATAGAATGGGAGGATTAAATGGATAAAAATGCTAATCCTGTCAGAGACAACAAAATTCAACCATCCAACTCCTGTGTTACAGAAGTAACTCTAACAGGATATCAGGAATTTGAGGGGAATTGCAGTTTGTTAAATTCAAAGGATAGCTAGAATCCACTATTTCCTGCTTACTAATTTGTCTCATTTTCTGGAATAAATCTACTAAATTCAATGGGTTTACTTTCAGAACTGGGTGTTGCTTAACAGGAACACGCATGGCAGGTTGTTCGCTTAAGATGTTCAGGTGCTACACCAAACCAAACTGTTTAAGAAATATTAGTAAGTAAAAAATTTTCAAACTTGGTGCCACTATTCAGACTTCAAAATCACTTAGCTGGAGTCCAGCTGACAGAACAGTCTCATTGTGTGGCATTTAATTTCTGATTCATTTATTTGTCAAACAGGAAAGCAAAATATAGTCAGGAATTACATATACAGGAAGAAGGACTACATGGTTTAGACCCCAAGTTCATTTATTTTTCTTTACTAAAATGGAAAAAATTATCTTTGTATGGCACAAACCTATTTGTTATAATATTACCTTTCAAACATAAGTCAAAAACTCTGAAATACGAATGGTGAAAAATGCCCAGCAATGATGTTCACCTTGGCCTTCTTGCAAGTGATCGTTCTGTACCTTGCAAATCTTTACTTGTTGAAATAAACCACTAGTTGAACTGTGATTTTCCTATCATGAATTAAAGCTATGATTTCGTATTATCTCCTGCCTTGAAATGCTACTTAGAGCAGTGACTGTAGACACAAACGAAGCAATATTTATTGGCCTTGTCACTTACTTACAAAAAACACTGATGTTTGTTTTGGCTTTGTGAGCTGAGACATTTCTGAACTGTCCTTAGTGATCTAGTTATCTGTTGGCTCGTGATAGGTAAAGTTGAATAATCAGTCAGCCCTAGTTGTAATCAAAAAGTTTACAAGAAGCGTACCTTGAATTTGTGCTTCTGCCTGGAGTAGATTCAAAATAATTTTGTAGCCTTCTTTTTAAACCACGGCGAAAAGTTAAACATTTAAAGATCAATTGTATAGCAATAGAAATATTTACAAAATTCATGTGTGGGGTTTAAGTGGCTAGGTTATGATTCTGCATTTATTTAGGAGCTTTTTCCTTCTTGAATATTCAGGATTTTGATACCCAAGTTTAGATATTTCCAAGAGATTTGCTCTTAGGATAAATGGTAGCTTTCATCTGACGGACAACTGAGAGTCATGTGAATTTTCTGGAAGATTGGTTTTCTTTTGGTGAAAAAGCTGTATTTGGCAGAGTTTAGGATGGACTGACTGGGCTTAGGGCTTTTTGACCTAGTTGAGTAGCAAGGAAGTTACCTATCACATTTGAGCAGCTCTGTCTCTAACTTGAGGAGTTTTGAGACACACGAGATTTCCATTCTGAAATGCTGGGTTTGGGGTTTCAGCTGTGACCTTTTTTTCCAGTCCTTTGAAATACTGGGCTTATGTTGTGCTTGTAGACAAAAAAATTGAAGGAAGTTTTCGTCAACCTCTTCACATAAGGGTGTATTTCAAGCTTCTTCAGTAAAGAGACCTTGCAGTGTAAGTCCTTGTCTGGCAAGATAACAGCCTGAGTTCTGTGTGCTCATGAAATACTAATTATTCTCTTCATTCAGATTTCCCCCTTTCCTCTCCTCCCCCCCCCCCCACCCCCCCCCACCCCCACCCCAAGAGGAGTGAATATTTAACGTGCTGTCAACATTCTGTGTGGTTTTTCTGGAAGAATTTAGCTGCTTCGTGGTGGCTTGGAGAAAGTCAATTCCCCTCATATTTATTTCACGTCTCTTTCTTCCAAATGAAGTATCTAGATGATATGAAAGCATCATCTATGTGTTTAGACAAATACTGTTCACACCTAAAACCTCCACAACAGTGGAGATCAAGTACAATTCACTAGGTTCGGAATAATGGAGCCATTGAAAGATCTTCAAACCAGGATGAGCACAAAGAACGGTGTTGTTTTCTGAAGTTCCGTGCAGGAAAAAGCTGAAGTCATGGTTGATGAGGTGTCTTAGAAATGTTAACAGTGTCAAGCAACTGGCAATTGGTTCCTGTGGCAGGAAATAGCGAAGGCAGCTCAGTGCTACAAGCAGTTGAAGCTACTTGTTGTTGTTGGAATTGTAGTTTCCTCCTTTTTAATCATCATATGTTGTAAGTGAACTTGTTTTAGCCCCTGGAGAACACCTATTTTGCTTTCGTGTGGTCATACAAAGAGTGCTACTGGCTAATGTATACACAACTCTTGGGCAAAATGAAAAATTTGGCTGGTCACTTGGTTTATGCAATTGCATTTGTTGCAGAAAAGTTTGGATCATGGCAGGATAAGCAAAGGAAATAGCCTATGCCATGAAGGGCTATTAAAAACCAAAGACACCGTTTCTGGCTTAGCAGTCTCTGAGCCACAAATGGCCAAGGGCTGGGAAGATACTGAGAAGTATTACTGTGCAGTTGCCCATCGCATTGCTGTTGGCTATTGTTGGAGACAGGATGCTGGGTTTTTACAAAGAACTGCTCTTTGCTCTGACCTACTATGCCTGTTTTCATCTACAGCTGCTTTTTTATTTTGTCTGTGAAAAAAAATAGCACAAAGAGTAGGCTATTAAGAAATTAAATAATGTTGTGTTGGTCTGTAAGGAAAAAACTACCCCTTAGCAATCAAAGGCCTCAGCCAGGGATTTGTCCGGTTCTGTATGTTGATGTAGTTGGTGATGAACACTAGTATATGTGAGGCATGAGCAGTAAACATAAATACCTGCTATGGTCTTAGATTTGTGCCAGGAAAAATTGCTAAATTAAGTGAAATCCTTTTGTTTTCCTTGAAGCATCTCTGCTTCTATTCGATTTTGTTTCAGCTCTGAAAACTGTTTAGTTTTCTTCCAAGTAACTTGTTGCTTCCACTCCAGGCAGATACAGTAGGTTGTTAAAACTTCTGTGCATCTGATTCTGAGTACTACTGCAAATACTTCTGCACAACCAGAAGGCACTGCTGGCTGTGTATTTGAGCAGCTTCTGTTTATATTTGCATGTTCCTACAAACAAATATACAGCTGATTAGTGGTCCCTATAAAGTATTAAAAATAAGAAATAAAAATTAATAGTGTAAGCTTCTATTTGGTATTTTTAACTTGAGTGTTCTTTGAATCCAACCAATAGGTATGTTCGGTGATCATAACTCAAGAAGATTTCTTGTACGCTGACCTTCCAAATGATAGCAGCCTTTCATTTCTTAAAAGGACTTATCTTTGGAAATGAGGGTCATGCAACTTGAAATGTTGCTGATGGCGTAAAAAGGGAAAATGGTGTTTCTTCACCATGGTCTTTGGTGTTCTAGGAATGACTCCTAATTTGTAGCAGGATAGATGAGCACCAGCCCAAAGGTCCTGGCAAGTGAGAAAGAGTCCAGGGACACAATCTAAGTAGTCATCATTAATTACCCTCTTGCCTCAGCAGACATTCCTTAAGCTCTGTGCCACAGTGGCAAGTTCCACCACTGTCTTACCCTATATTTTGCAAGTAATACCTGTCTGTGGAGATCAGATTCTCTTTTGGAAAGATGAAACCCAGAATGCAGCAGAGCTCTCTGAGGACAAAGTTGTGATTTGAAACTTTTGTCTGAGAAATACGCATCAAACCCACAAGAGGCAGTGATTATCTTTTACATGTTTTCTTCATGAGTGTTTTCTTTCTATGGTAAGTACTTCAAAGTTCTGATCACTTATTAAAATATGAACATCATTCTTATAGTGCTTCTTAAGCAGTTTTCTCCCCCTCCTTCTGGTTTTCATAATTTTTAAATTTAAGGTTGAAGTTTTAAATTTAACTCTGTGTTCTTTATACCAGTAACTGATGTGGACCATCAGTGTCACACTTGAAATGAGGGAAAAATAGTTTGCTTCAGACCTGTTTTCGTGTAGTGTTTGGGTTTTCATCTTGCTGAGGATATTAAAGCATGGTGCTTACTACAGAAACATTATTGTGCAGTGAGCAATTTGTTTCATGAAAATTTGAGATGTCTGGGGAAATGTTAATTTTGGGTTTCCTGGTAAAAGGCATGAGATTTATGCGTTTTTTTCCCCATTTCAGATTCTAGTCACACTGTGGCGTGTCATCAAAGACTTGGTTAACTCTTTCTTGTCTTTTTCTCCTCTTCAGTCTTGTATCAGTCACAGATCCTTCCATTTTGTTTTGGGGCTTTTTTGCACCTTTAATTTAGACACTACCCTTAGGTTTAATTTTCAGTGTGGTGCAGCCCATCTGATTTTTATTATTTTTTTCACCTATTCCATATTTTTTAATTCCCTCTGACTTTAATGAAAATGGATAGAGGCCAAGTCTGCCCAGGCTGACTAGTGTCACACATGAAAGTTGTTGCCTTCTGTACATCTGTAGGGACTCAGCTCCTTTTGGACTTTCACTTGTTCCAGTCTTCAATTTAAGATTATTTTCATTAATTTCTTTCTGCTGCTGGGACGATGGCATGTTCACTAATCACTCCAACCCAAGGTGCTTGGAAGAAATTATCTTTATCTGGTGACACAGTTCCAACAGCTTTTGCTTAACAGAACATGTGCTTTTACAGAGATCCTCCTCTGGGTATTTTTGTGTGAGAGAGACCACTGAAAGGTATAACTGACTGCTACAGGGAGAACAGTTTGGCTGCAAGATAAGGAAAACAGTCTAGACAGATCTGTCTCAGTGCATAGGGTAAGATTATTTTGCCCATCTAAAGTTCTGTTCCAATCGTTTGGTGCATGTTTATATTTTTAGAGATGACTTTCTATTTCTTCAAGGATTTTTACGAGAAGCAATCAGACTCCTCCAGCTCCACAACATCCTGCAGACCTAGGTTGTTTGGGATTTCAGGTCCTGTGCTCAGGGCTGCTAGCTTCACTAAAGACATTTTCTTTCGGTGGAGGAAGAATTTCCGTATTCCTGCTAACGAATTTTAATGTGCAATAGCTGAAAAGTATGTTTATTCTAGTATCAGGTGTTCTGACAGTTCAGGCTGCAGGGGCATTTAAAGCAAGGTGTGTGTCAAAAAGATGTGGGGCTATGCTGGGAATGCTAAAGGCTAATGTGGACCATGTTAGGATACTGTTATTGGAGAATCAATCAGTGCCTCTTTTAGGATAGATTTCCACATACCACAAAAGTAACCCCCAAATACCTGCAAGGCTAGACTTGTGAGCTGTTAGACAGAGAACCTGTCATCTGGTTTTACACACACCTCTTAGAACACTTGTTCACTTTTCCAAGCATAATTTTGTTGCTTGCAGACGGTTTGCCAAGGATTCTTATGTTAGTACAAGGGGAGACTATGTCCAGCAGCATTTTAGGAAACCTTGTTGGAAAGTAGTATAGCTGGAGTCACTGCATTGAACTCTGATCCTCTCTGAAATAAGAATATAGCAGAGAAAGGTTTAGAGGAAGCAACAAAAATAGGCTGCTATGTGAGGCAGGGACAGAAAGATCAGGCTATTAGATGCTGTGAAGAAACAAAGGATGATACAGTGGGTATATGCAAAATTTTCTTTAGTTTCTGCAAAAGCATGAGTTCAAGGGAGTTCTCAGAGAGGTTAAAATGACAGTACCCCTCAAATTAATTAAACATGTCTTTCCAAAACACACAGATTTTCAGAACTCATTACTCAAACAAATGTTTTAGGAAGAGTAGAATAAAAATTTCTGTTGCTGTCTTAAATAGAAAATAACATGCAAGAGTTTATTAGACTTCATGTTCCTGGATGAAAGTCAGCCACTTCCTTTTTAGTGTGAGAAAGACTCTTTCCCTGGAGGCACACTATTAAGGATTGTCCATTCCAGGATCTTTTAGCTTTATCTCTCAGTCCAAATACTGTCAGTGACAGTCTTTAGCTAGATGAACCGCTGTTTGGAGCTGCTGGGCTACTCTGTTCTAAATTTAAACTCCTTTTCCAAATGTCTCAGACCATCCTGCCCTAAAACTGTTCTTCTTTCCTTTGTCATACACAAGCAGAAGAAATAAAAGGAAATAATTTCCCTGCTGATCTGAAGGCACATCTATTAACTTGCTTAATTAGAGTTGTGTGTGTAGAGGAGACAGTTTTCTCATAGTTTATTTTCCTTGAACTACTATAAGCTAAATTCTGTCCACCCTGGGTAACAAAATCCAAACGGAATCAATGTTCCCTAACTTATTACCAGTGCATTTGAACAATATTTGAGAGCAGTAAGACACTCCTATATTTTTTGCTATAGTACTTATCGAGCGAACAAACTGCCAGTTAATGATACTACTGACTCACTTTCCTGTCTGCCCTGATTTGGGAAGACAGCAAGTGGATGAGACATTGTCAGAAGGGACAACAGCAAGTGAATGCCTCTTGATAACCCAGAAATGGGGCATCAAGTGGTCATCAGTGCAGCAAGAGGAAAACCACAATTAATTCTCCAAATATGAAAAAATCTGCTGTCCTTTTCCACAGAATAACCTCAATCAACTGAATATTGCTTCAGCCAGATTTTTGAATGGTAAAATATCAAGTGCAGTCTTTCAGGGATACTAATTTCTAACGTGCATTTAAGCAGTAAATGGGAAGGTTAAGTTGTACACCCTGTCTGCAATACTTGGAAGAGGAAAGCATCCTGTTTTCCTTGATCCTCTACACTACATGATCTCTATTTGGCATCAATGTGGTAGCAATGACACATATTTTGAGCTGTATGGCAAAGCTCGAGTCATGAAAGTTCAGGTATATGGTATAAAAAATGTGCTGCTACACTAATAAGGTTGTATCTCTGGGTGGTAAAAGTATATGGGACTTTATCTCTTATTTTATTAGGTAGATTAATTACAGGGTTGTACCTATCACCCTACAGTTAAATCACAGGAGTCTTACTTATTTTTCACTCTCTTGCTCAGTCCTCTTCATACTTAAATCTCTCTGAGTGAATTTATTTTTCACGTGGAGAATTAAAATGAGCTCTCCTGAACCATTATGCTACTTGGAGAAGTAGCATCTATTTAAAAATACAGATATATTCCTGTGGGTTTATGCAGTGAATAACTCAAAATAATTTGCATTTACCACAGCGCAGCTATCCTGGACTTAGTAATTTCCACAGAAGGTCTTTGTTACATTTGGAAAATCCTGATTTTGAAATCAAAGGATGTGGTTCTTATTTACACAAATGTGCCAACCAGCCTTATAGTGGTTGCAGATGACATTACACAGACCTCCTGGTCTCGAGCACTGAGGCATGAGACTTTCACAGCATTGCCCTGCCCAGACTTCCCACAGCGTATGACCTTTCTTTCTGGGCACAGCAGAGCCTTGTGGTCCATTCCCCAGGGTGCCGAGTGGATCCCACTGGTGGTTTATGGGCCCTTCTGTGAAAGATTTCAGCTTATCCTAACAGTAGCAAGTGAATTTCTTTACATTCTTAGTATGATCTGACCTTCTTGTTACTATCTGATTGAATTTTTTTGTCAATGTCTGGCTATGTCATGGTTTCATATGTGTATCTGCATTTGTATTACTTCATCACTTGAAATGCTGAATAAAGTTACTTTTTTTTCACAGTTAGAGAAACTAATGCTTACCCACTATATATGCATTGGGTTCCTCACTAATTTCAAAGCAAGTCTTTTCAATGAGCAGTAGCACTTCTCCAAAAAGGTTTGAGCCAGGTCATTATTTGTAACAGCAATTTTAATTCCTCTGTGGGGGTGTTCACTGCTTAAGCTATGACTTATGAGTAGAGATGCCTCTAATCTGCAGCTCACTCAGCAGTTTTCATTCTTTACCTCTGATAACTACTTAGGTAACTGGAGATCATAGAATCATAGAATCATAGAACAGTTAGGGTTGGAAAGGACCTTAAGATCATGTAGTTCCAACCCCCTGCCATAGAGATAACTGAGTTCTGAGGAGAGCATAGATACTATTAATAAACAGTTTTAGGCCATTTGCCCACATGTTAGTATAACATTTGTCATGGATGCTGCCTGCTTGTATCCCAGCATTTGGTACCTCCAAAATGGCTGTTTTCTCATTGATTTAAAGGGGACTGAAAAAAACATGCATGATTTGTAGAATAGCAGTCAGATGATTTGCAGTTTGATGCATTACAATTGAAATGGTTTCAGGTACTTAACTGAACCCTGGGAAGGGTCCACACAGGGACCTAGAGGCCTGCCTGCACTTGGTAGCCTTCTTCCTCTTCTTTGGAGGATGTAAGAATGCCCAAATATTGCTGAAGACCAAAAGAAAACTTTCGGTTTCATGTATTACGTATTCCTTGTTATAAAAAAAAAAATAAAAATAGAATAATTTCATAGGATAAAAGATTTAATCTGGCTTTCAGCTTAATATCTGTTTATATGGTGACAGTTTCCATCTCCACTATATTGTCTTTCAGCCATAATATTTTCTTCGCTTTGCAGCCAACTTATTGAAGTCATTTAACACAGAAGGTTTTGAAACATGTTATTTATGGCTCCAGTCTGTCACCCTCAGACAATATTCTGAGATGATGTAATGCAGCAGTATATAGCATTTCTATATTTTTTCTATACTTTACCCTTCAAAAAAATATAGAAGATGATTTTTTTTTTTTATCTTGTGCTAGAATTCTGTGAGAAGATACTTTAATTACTGATGGAAATTATCATCTTGGTTCCATTTTTGAAGGTTTTAGATTAATTCTTGTAGTGTGAAAGGGCTAAATAAGTTCTGATCAATTCAGTCCAGCATATAAGCAAACTCCATACTTCTTTAACTTTGTTATATCTGGATTTGGGATTTCAAAGTGCTTTTGAGACTATTTTCATTGTTAGGAAGGGAAGTGACATTTTTTCAGAATTCTTCAATGAATGAGTTCACAGTTAGCATGACATATGAGACTCATTTCCTCGTTTGTTACTATTTTAAATGTATACTTATCCTCCCACTGTTCCTGAAAAAGTTCTGTTTCTTGTAGATTCTCTGCTCCCAGAAATCTATGAAAACTCCTTAACCTGGCAGACAGTGGGCAGACCCTTTGAATAATGGTTGATGCCTGTGAAGGTCGTGTCTGTGTGCATTTTGATGTGGGTCCCGTTGGCAATGTTGTGCATATTCAGGCACTCCAGGTTTCCTTATAGTCAATGGAGAGCAATGGGCACTTCTTGTGTGTGTTTCATCTGTATTGCAGACTGAAGTGTAAAATACGTGAGTGGGTTGTACTCTGACTGCTTTTCTTTCTGCTTGGTCCTGAAGTCAATCCCTGCCTGGTTCATGGCATAGCTCAAAACTTCTCAGAGCTGCAGTACCTACCTATGGCTTTAATACAGCATCCAGAAGTGATTGGGATGCAATGCCTAGACACCCTACTTGGTGGGAATAGATGTTGCTCACATTGCAAGGAATCGTTACAGGACTGCATTCACTGGGTTCACGGCTTCTTCCTTCATCCCAAGCTTTCCACCATGGTTATGCTCAAACATAGAGATGGTCTCATGCGTAGGCTGTTTGTAAATGCTTGCATGTGTTACACTGGTTGGAAGTACAGTGTTTTCATCCCACTTGCTTCTGCCTTTTGTCAGTGCTATTGTGTAATCTTGGGAGATTTGCATATGTAGAAATGCTTAGCCTGAGTTTAGTCATTCTTATAAAACTGTGAGCAGTCACAGTATATGAAGAACAAGAAGTAATGAAGTAATGAGAAATAAGAATACTGATTTTCAGTGTGCTATTTAATGCAGACTTTCCAAGTGTATCTTCTTCTAGAGAGTTAATGAAGACGAAAGTTGTTTGTGATAACCATATAAGTAAAAGGAAAATGTTCTCTTCTCTCATGGTCATGATGTATTTATATGGTTGGTTGTGGCAAATTAAATTGCATCTGAAATTTTGTTTCCTTCATCATGTTTGCTGGGAGGCCAGCACAGAGTGCTTTCAATGTTATCCTTATTTTAACTTTAACTGAGTTCCTTTGAGTTCTATTACTTGTGGTTTGTAAAATCATTCTGGTTAGGTTTTGAATTTCTGATATACTTCCAAGCTGAATTAAATCCACAGCATTTTATTAATCTTATTTGCAATTGTTCTTTTAGGAAAGTATCGGGAAAATAACATTTAACCTCTGTGGAAAACCAGCTTCTAAACAGGTGTTTTTTCTTGCAGATAAAACAGCTACTTTCCACTTGCTTTAGTGCAAATGTAGTTATACAGTCCTTCTAGCAATTTTTTGCTGTCAGAATCATAGGTAAAATAGTGGGTTTGGTTCCCAGGAATTTTGAAAATGAGACAGTAGTATTTTTCTTTCTCCTTCATAGCTTTTATGGAGAAAAATTTCTCCCAGCAGGAAAACAAATAATCAAAATTTCAATGCCCCTTCTGTACTTTTTCAAGCAATGCTTCTGCTCATAGTCTTCCATATTGATTTTATAGTCCAGACTCTCTCAGTGATAAATATGCCTGATAGAGTTATTTGGCTAAAATACAGCAATTAACAGGCAAGACAGTGTTCTTAAGATTTAGCAACTGCTTCATTAAATACAATTGTCCACTAGTTAAGTCATACACATTTTTACTATAAACTCTGTTTTTTCTAATATGTCTCTTTCTTGTTCTATCTAAATGTTTAATTAAAGCAGTTTGTTTTGGGTATAGATGGGAGGTACAGGTAAGTTATGAGGAATGCACAAGTCCAAGCTAAGCTCAGCTGTACCACGTTGATCGCATGTCGTGTGGTCAAGGCTCCCTGGTTATTCTGCTATCTTACCACAGAGAGAAAGGTTTAGGTTTTTTTCGGATCTTTAAAATAATTTTTCAGTGGTGGTGGTTCAGAGCAGTCTGGTTGTCAGGTTATTGGTATTGCAGAGTTTTCTTCTGCAGAAAAGAAATTAGAAGTAGAAGGAAGAGAGGTATAGAACCTGAGTGTGGACATCTGAACAAGAGCTTTATCTTCCTATACAATTAATGGAGGAAAACATGCCTGAGTTCCTTACTCTGAGTTGTCCCTGGGAGTGACTTGCCCCTTTCCATTGA
>JBCJKH010071230.1:0-14550 GCA_039877255.1 Loriculus beryllinus
GATGAGGTACTTTGAGAGGGAAGTAGGACAATCTGACAACTTAGTGTCCAAGGTCCCTGAAAATGCATTTTTGGAGGGAACAACTCTGAAAGACAAATTTTCAAGCTGTCTCTTAGAAAGTGAAGAATGACTGTATTAATAAAGAGAACAAAAGTCTACAAGAATATCAACTTAAAATTAAAAGTAAAATAATAAGAGAGTAATGTGACCTAAGGAAAAAAAAAAATCTGCTCTCCTAAGGATGTATTTTGTTATGAATTTAAACCAGAACACAAGCTCGATGACAAAACCATCCTCCTGAGATATGAATGTCCAAGAAACTTCTCTATTTCCTGCCTACATCTTACTCCTAGCTGCAGACAATACTAGAAGAAATGAGATCCCTTACCCAAAAGGCCAATCTTAATGCCTAATGCATTCCTGTTTAGGTATTAAACTCCAGCCTTTACACCTGATCTTCCTATGGTTATTATTGACTAAATCCATTCCTCTCATAAATTTCCATTTCACTTGATTAGCCTGGCACACCCAAAGATGCTCTTCAATTACAGACTCCATCACCCAAGGTGTCCCTAATTTTCCTGGTTGCTTTATCTGGATTCAGCTCTTGCATTTTCACTCCTTCCTGCCAATGTGGAACGTTGCAGCTTGGCACAGGAACCTGCTATCTCATTGCCTGGGAACCAGAAGGTTTTGTATGTCTTCCACAGCTAAGTTTTATTTAATTCTCCCCTATTCTCCTTTCCTTCTCCTTCCCCCTCACCTGGTCATATGAAAGAACTAAGCTTACAGGTTTGGAGTGGTGATTTTTAGCTTAAACTAACAGCTTTTATATGTGTATATATATATATATTCCTTTACATTTACCAGTAATTGTAGTACAGAGATGCTGTGAACTATAAACTGTAATGTCATGCATAAAAGGAATGTTAATGTTGAACTCAAGTTCTAGCTGTGCTCGTAAGCTCCATAAATCATAACTATAAATAGACCTGAGATAGTGCCATGGGGAAAGCCTCTGAATATTCATGAGGCTCTCATTTCATATTTTGTCACCAGAATAAGCCTTGAACCGTAAGCAGTTTGCATCCAGTGAATCAGTAGCAAGGTAATGGCATTATGATAGCAAAATACATCAGTGTGATAAACAACCGATATCTGCAGATCATCTATATTGCCCTTGTGTGTAAAGTGAAAGCCATTCATTCAAGTGTCATAAATAGCTACTTTGATTAATGACATAAGTTGCCCTTGATAAGATGCTGTTTTCTTGAGGATATCTGGAGGCTAGATATATTTTGATATTCAGAAAAGAAGAAGAAAATATTTTTTCATATTTCTTACACATTCTGTAATTATTATTCATTATTTTGATGGCATCATAGAGGTAAATGACACATTATAAAAATACAATCATTTCTCTAAGGATTTTAAAATTTAAAGGACCCCAAATTCTGCTTTAAGAAACATCTATTTATGTCTGAAAACTTTCCTTCAATAAATCCCCTGAAAAAAAGTGTTTTAGAATAATCGTGTTCATAAAGTGGATTTAGTAATTGTTTTAAACAGAAAAGCTGATGTAACAGATATGAAAAATAAATTAGCACTTCATTTCACCATTTCAAAGAGTCCTTCTTTGTTGCCATTTAGAGAGGAAAAATCCCTTTGAAGCACATTTCTTTTTAAATATCTAAATGGAGGGAACAAATCTTTTAAGAAAGGGCAAGGTAATGAGGGGGAAACAAATTTTAGCTCAGGTTGAAGGAGCTGGAGAGGAACCTCCACATGTGTAAAAGAGAGCAGATTTGTCTCTAATTTGAAAAACCCACAACAGGCAGAGAGAATATGCAAGCAGTCTAGATGAGAAGAAGAAATATTCATAAGCAGTTTAATTATGTAAAAATTGAGAGGAAAATAAAGGCCAATTACTCACGGTTATAAAAAGATTTGCTTGGAGGCAAAATGCTCTTTTGAGGCCATTTCTGATTACATTGTTATACGCAACATAGTGATGAGGTTGAATAGCTCAGGAGAACTTCTGGACATTATTTGAGTTTTGCAGTAGGGTTCAATTTAACCATATCAAAGCTGAGTTGAAGTGTCTTAATGAGTACAGTGTATAAATGTCTAATATCACTCTGGTTTTCAATGCTCTATAGCCACATGGAGGATAAAGTTCTTCAAGAATGTTATTTATCTGCATGTACTGTTTTATTCCAAAAATTATTATAAAAGGACATTGTCTCACTAAATCCCTTTTTTGAATTAGATATAATGAATTTTATTTGCTTATTTGATGGCAGAGTTTCTATGGATGCTTATTTCTGAGAGTTCTGAAGATAAAACATGCAATTGATACTGACCTTCTGGGATGGGAAGGGGAAATGTGGTCATCCACCCACTGCATCATTCACAGGCTACGTCTCAACCTCAGCAATGACTTAAAATCCAGTCAGTCTCTGAACTCCTACAGTTTTTCACTGAGGGCAAAATCTTAGGTGCTGAAAGCTTAATGCAAACTGAAAAACCTTTACTTCAAGTAAAAAAATAGAAGGCAGACGGAAGCTTACATGCACCCAAGATTTTTAACTCATGGATTGTTTTTGTAAAGGTGGCTGTGAAATGAAAACTATTTAATCGTTAATTGAACACATTTACATGGTATCATTAAAAAATAGCACCATGGTTACTATGGTACCAGTGCTGTGAGAAACTGTGACAATGTTCATTCTTATTTGAGTCATTCATTCTAACTGGGCCTCCAAGAAGTTCCAGATATGATTTTCTATTTCCAAGGGAAAATCTGAAATCCAAACCAATAAAACCAGTATGTACGGAGAATGCTGAATAATACTAAAATACACAGTTTAGTATTGTAAGAGATGTATTGGATACTGTATCATGTCACCTAAACATGTGGTGGAATTTTTATTTTGCATTTTTAAAGCTAATAACTCTCTATCTCCCTCTATTAAGGTTAAGGTTCTGAATACATTATTCTCCTGGTGCATATGAAATTATCATTTTTTTATAATACACTGAGATACTGCATCAGTATTCCTCCTAGCTTAAAAAATGCAGGGCCTGGTATTTTTCTTTTAAAGACAGTAGTGACTAGTACAAAAAGTGTGACAAGAAGAAGATTACAAAATAAATAAAGGAGGCTGAAAATGATTCATGATAACTGGGATAAGCCTGCTCAACCTTGGTATTTGCAACAGAAACAGCATCATGTATTAATTAATGGACTCTCTCCTACTCATTTTGACCCAGCTAAGTGAGCACTTAAGGGGCAGAATTTCAGGATTCCATTACCCACTCCAGCACAGATTATGGCCTGGATTTAATCACTTTCTCTCTACAAGTTTGCTTTATTGGTAAACTGAGATAAGTCTGTTTTATTTCACTGAAGAGTTTTGTTGGTTGAAGCATGCATAGTCTTCATCACTAAAAAGCATGAGCAGTTTTAGGGGAAGAAACTCCTTTCCTCAAGCTCTCATGAAAGCTACAACAGCAAAATAAACACACAATATCAGACTAACCACACAACAGAACACATATCTAAGAATTAATGCACCACTGAGGATAATAGTTTAAGGCTTCCATGAGGAAAAAAGAGACAAGTTGGACAGGGCTTTGAGCAACTTGGTCCAGTGGAAAGTGTCCCTACACATGGCAGGGGGTTGGAATTCGATGATCTTTAAGGTCCCTTCCAATCCAAACAATTCTGTGATATTATGATTCTATGAGTGTGCAGAAAAGGTCCAAAGCAACTTCCTATATTAAAGACCCAGTTGTTTAGAGAGAAAGAAATGCATAATGGTGTGTTACACCCCTAGTCTCCCCTAGCACAAAGACACTTAGAGCAAGCCACAATTAAGGTCGATGAAATTCTTTTAGCAAAGTCTGTACTCCTATTTGACAAAATGTGTTAGAAGACAAGCTATTCTAGGATTTAATAGGAAAGTAAATCCACCAGAGAAGTTCTTCTAAAGAAAAATGATTACATAATTCTGGTGTGAGTCTTTTTTGAATAGAGACTTAGAGACTACATGTAATTCTAATTATATTTCACAGTTTCTTGCAACTTGACAGGGATTGCTCTGCTTTTGAACCTCTACCTGAATTTGAGCTATGACTATAATAAAAATAATTTAGCTCAAACTGTTGTCATTAAAAACAGCATTACCTTAGTCCTAAGACAGTCATGAGGAGAAGAATACAATTTTTGAGTATTAGAACTGAAAGCCTCCGGCATCTAGGAGAATGAGCACTTTACAACACTTGACCTACACTCTGGTTTCACACTTCCCTCTGGCAGTAACTAAAGATCAGAGATTAACATGGACTTTGAATAAAAATGGATAAATTGACTCAGGTATAGCAAGAAGGTAATAATGCATTCCTTTTCAAGCTCTAAACAAATCTGAAAGTGGGATATGTGTCATACATGTGTCCTTGCTGCCCTAGGAGTTTGAAAGTCTGGATTAATGATTGGAAATTCCATGAGGATGGGTTTTTTTCATCCCAAAATAGAAAACAGGAACTATTAAAAATTTTATAACTTGCTCTGTGTTCCTTTTTTTTAAAAAAGGTTTCTGGCATATTAAAATTGCATTCAAATTTTTGAGACTGCTAGTCTCTGAATAGTTAGACATGAACCCAAACAAAAACTGCAATATCAGTTCTAGCCAGAAAATAGAAATCATTTGGAACAGTTAATATTTTTTTAATAGAAAAGATGAGAAAAGAAAAAAAAGTCTTCTAATTCCTAGATTGTAAGAAAGCAACATCATATTTTTTGCCAAAGGTAATATTAACTGAATAATATTCCCTTACAATAGCAAGCCTGTTAGTGACAATCTAACATATACTGCTGTGATATGTGAACAAAGGTGTAATTTTGACCTGGCCTGCTAAACTTCTCCAAGACTTATCAGTCTTAAGGAATATGTCCATATTGAACATACAAATACCAGTATCCACATAAAAGAGTACATATTAGTAATGCTCTTCTCTTTCAGTCTTCACATTGTGTAGTTCGTTATTAGTTCATTCATACATTTTACCTCACTTCAACAGTTTGTGATAAGATTATTTCTGAGTTCATCAATGTAGTAGGCAAAACCAAGCAAATTTTTTTTTAAGAGCAAAAAAAACCCCAACATTGTCCTAGCTTTCAACTCACACATATTACCTTTGATCAAAAAAGATCAAAAATGCACCTGCAACCATTGAAAGTCAATAATCTTCCACAATTGGAAACCCCAATATATTATAATTTTTATTAGGTCAGTCTTTGTTGCAAGAATTAAAAGACTGTTATGACAGGAAATAGTCCTGAGATGTAATTCACAAAGATTTTAATCTGTAGCCTTAGATCTCCGTGGGTGCTTTCTCTGCATTTTCCATGTGGCACTATGTTTTGTGTCATTATACCAACACCTTTACAGCCATCCCGAAAGAATGTTAGCAATGATGTGGTCTGACTTCAGAATTATGAAATTTTGTTTCTGATGTAAGGAAGAGCAATGCTTTGCAACCAAAGGATTAAAAATATAAAGCAACTTTGTGACCAGGCTGCCACATAGGCTGTTCAATAGCTCCCTAAGCAGTTAAGGAATTCTTTAAATACAAAGTGAATAGCAGATTGTAGAATTACAGTGCTATGCTATAGGCAAGGAACTGCTCAATTAAAATGGTTTGATCATGCATGGAAAACTCGGTCAACAGATAATATGAGTTGAAATATGAAAATCTGTCATGAGTAAAGGAGATTCCAATGAAAGGAAGTTTTCAATTTTCCCCTTAGTAAATACACATCTTATTCAAAGGTTATTCTAACACAGATAACAGATTCATTATGAGATACTACTTACAGAGCAATTAGAAAATGGCATTACATGTAGGGTTAGTGCTTTATTCAATGTAGTTAGGAGATGGTAGATTAATAGAAACAAGTATTTTCAAATGACAGTAAAGAATTCTGAAGCATAAACTGTTTCAAAATGATGCAATGGAAAGATGTTGAGCAACTGAATTTTTGCAAAACCCCTCTCCATGGAACAGTATGAACCATACCAGTAAAACTGAAACAGCAGGTGTTGCATAAAGGCACTTGATAAGCTCTAGTCTTGCACAGGTCAAATACATGGAACAAGCTGCTGACTTCTGCAATTTTTAGCATCTAGGAATAAAAGTCAGCCAACATAACAGAGGTCAAAAGAAATACCTGAAACTGGCATTTTTACAGTTTTCAGCATCATTGAGCAACGTCAAAAACAGACTTCAGCTATCATTCTGGCACCTATAAATGCACCTGTCATTCTCTACTCCCTGGTTGTTCCTTCAGTTTTGTTGATATTGTAGAGTTTGGTGGGAGAATTAAGAAAAAAACTCAGTGGAATATTTGGGATAGAAAAGATGAAAAAAGCCTTCTACTTTTCCTATAAGGCTATACTTTAACCTGCACTTCTACTGATAAATAGAGGTGCCTGAAGAATATGAAGCAAGAATGTAAGACATGCTCAGATCAGAAGTCCATATGACCCATCTTACCTCTAGTAATACAGGATTCTTAAGGTAAAATGGGTAAGTGCAGACTGATTCTTTCCTTATCATAGCCTACTATATTCCATCAGCTTACTGGTTTCCTAACTGAATTCAGCAAGAATTTTGACATTGTGTCCTACAACATGCTTGCTTAAAAAAATAGAATGTTATGGTGGATGGGTGGATGAAAATCTGGTTGGATGGTTGGTCTATGAGGGTGATGTTAATGCATCATAGTCTACTTGGATGCCTGTGACAACTGAAGGCCTGCACAAGGACTTGCCTTACAGCTTTATTGAATATTCTTGTCTCATTTGCACATGATTCCAAACTTGGGAGATATGCTTGAGGACAGAGCAGCCATTCAGAGAGACCCTCAAAGGCAGATGGTTTAGGCTGAGAGGAAATTCATGAAATTCAACAAGTGCAAACACCAAGTGCTGCCCTGCGGAGGGCAGAACCTTTGGATTGAGAGGGGTTTGGGAACAGCAATGTAGGAAAGCCTCTGGGGTGGTGGCGGACAGTGAGCTGAATATGAACATGAACATGAATTCTTCACTAAGATACAGTGAATATGCAGAGCCACTCCCCAATACTTAAGGACTGAAACATTTCTGTTACCTTTAATTACACATTTCCCTCATCTGAGACTTAGAAAACTAATATATTACAGTAGGAATACTATGGTTATAGATATTAAGCAATGGCTGCAGCACTGCAGCCCAAATTTAATCAAAATTCAGCATTATTATTTCATTTGGGCCCATTTTGAACATACAGATATATGCATATAGATCTGTCTTTCTCTCTATATTCTAAGTGAGAAAAATGTATGGTTTAGAAAGTACTATTAGTAAGTTATTTTACAAGACATACTTGGTTTATATGGCAATGTAAGTTATCAGTTAAAGAATTATAAAACATTCTCCTAGGACAGGGGTCATGAATATCCATTTAATCTGTATTGTTCTTAATGATGACTATTATGTGGCCTCTTTCCAAATGTAAGAAATCAGTCAAAAGGTTTTCCTGGGCTGGAGGAGGAGCAGGGGAACGGGAGTTACCTGCCTGCTGTACAGGAAATGCCATACAGAATGATCTCTTGTGGAATGCAATATTACTAACACCTGTAAGGTCTTCCAAAGGCATGCTGTTAAGCTTTATCAGTACCATTTTGTATTGCTGCTATTGTTATAAGGTATATCCTGAACCAGAGTTTGACACACCAGCTTCTCAAAGTTACTGAAACTGTTTCCTTTGAGAGTAAGTAGCAGTTTAGCTTGGGAGAAACTTAGACTGGCTGTCCTGTACTTGCTTTGGCAGTGCATATACTAAAGTTGGAGCTATACAGTTGGCTGCCAGCACACTGAAGAGCTAAAAATGACTGCTACTTCTGAACCCAGGACACTGGCTTATGAGTGCTAGTAGTCATTCATATCCAACAGTAGTCATCCATTGAAAAGTCCTTGGAGATGAGCATCCCCAAGTCCAATTCCAAGATGATTTGGGACATCACCCCAGCAAGCACACAGAACTTTATATTTAATTGGTAGTGTTTTTGCTGCTGTTGTTTTGTTGTTTGGGGTTTTTTTTGTTTGCTCGGTTTTATTGATAACCTTCTCCCACTTTATCCACAACTGTGTGAAGCTTGATTTGACCAGGCAAAGTTCCACTCATTTCACACTCATCCAGAGTCAGGAGGAAGTTTTCATGTTTGGAATACTTTTACTGGGAAAATGTAATAAAAAAAACTTTAGGGAATACAGTTAACTTTGTAATCTCAGCTTTATTAACAGTTCTTTTCAAATGTGACCTTCACTAGCAGTCCAAATAAAAATTATAAAGACTTAAAATCTTTAGGGGAAAATTCTTTGCTGAGGACCTCCAGTTCCTTCAGAAGCTAAGGGAGCTTGTGCATATCTGGTATCTCTTCTCTCTTATGAATAAGTCAAGAGCATCTTGAATACTGTTTTGTGTGGTAGCAATTTGCATGGATTTGGAAGATAATAGCGAGTCTGCAAGCCAAAAAGAATGTCTGAACTGATTTTCATCCTGCAGTGCTTAACAACATCTTTCATAATATTCATAATTCATATATATATGAATACAATATTTCAAAATGAAAATTGTACCAGAAGCAATGTTGGCTGGTTTAGAGAGAGATGTTTTTGCCTAATCAGAGCTTTGAGTTTACCTATAGGCATAATGCTGTCCTTAATACTTCTCCATATATAGACTAAAAACCTGGTTTACATCTTGTTATAGACGTGCAGCTTTCCAGTGTATCTGTATCTCTTAATATGAATTCCAACATTTTATTTGAGATTTTGCCTTATCTTACAGTGAAAACTTTGAAACACTTTCATCAGACACCTTCCCAAGAAGAGCTACGCATTTTTTACTGTAAGACTGAGCATTCTTGTCTGGAGAACTTACCTGACCATGACTGTAAAAGCTGATTTCACTACCATCTTGCTCATTTGTTGCTATAATGGGAAGCATCTTTGGAAAATAGTGAAGGAAGTTACATGTCCACTGTGAAACAAGATCCTTAGCTGAGGCCGCCCAGCTGATAAACACTAAACCAGCAAATACCGGTTGTAAGTAAGATATGACATGCCAAAACTCCAAGATCAAGAGCAACAACTCTGAGAGCTGATAAATCAGCAGTGTGATGAGTGACTCTTAATCCAAAATAATAAATGCTTATCACAAATATGTTTAGACACACTGGTCACATCTGCCATTATCTCAACACTTCGTGCCCCACAATGGGCGCCAAAAAGAGTTGTCATGGTTTAAGCCCAGCTGGTAACCCAGAACCACGCAGCCACTCACTCCCTCCTTCCCTTCCTCCCCCTACCATCTCCATCCTCTCCATCTCTAGCTGATGGGGGTCCCATCATCCCAGTGCACCCCAGCCACACAACCACCTCGATCTGCTTGGCTCTCACCATGCAGCCAGCACTGACCTTGCTGGTGAGACCCAAGGAGACCCATGCAGACCAGCGGCTCTTCCCAACACCGCGCTTCCCTGGCTGATGGCTCACGCCGTGCACCGGTACCCATCCATCACCAGAGCAGGCCCAGCAGCGCAGTGCCATCAGGCTGAGCCAGGGCCGGTGCAGCATCCCCAGCTTCCCATTTCTCAGGCTGATTGCTCCTGTCGCTGCGGAGCCCAGCGTTAAACACCTCATTTTCAGCTCCCGTATTGAGTTGGAAAATACTATTAACATTTCATTACAGCTTAAAGATCCCTCTCAGCCCGGCGCACAGAGCCGGCCCGCGGGCAGGATCGCTCCTGTGCCAAGCAAGACGTGCTGGACTCTGTTCCTGCAGGGAGAGGGGACAAGGAGGGTGAATCCACATATCCCAGCTGTGGGATGGGATGGTAACCTGGGACAGGGATGGACATCAGTGCTGCACTAACCCAACACAGCCCATCCTCATGGTACCCTTGGCCACAGGTGGGACATAGCAAGGTGATGGAGCAGCACCAGGATGGGAGCACCATGGTAAACACATGCAAGAACAGCCCTGATCGTCACCCCAGAGCCAAACACCACTCACCCTGCCAGCAATAGCACAGCTCCTGAGGACCCAGCACTGCTTTGGCATCCATTGGGACCCTGCCACAGCACCGTGCAGCTGCCACCCATGAGCATTGCCTCCACAGTGTCAAGGATGCCGCAGATGGTGTGGCATCCCACTCCCCCTTCCCGCTCCCTCCTGCAGGCACAAGGGGAGCAGGAATGGGCTGGGGGCACCCCAAGCCAAGGAAGGGCTGAACAGAGCCAGCGGCTTGGAAAGGGAGGGAAGAGTTAAAGGGAACGCAGAGCAGGGGAGAGGAGCCTGGCTACTGGAAACCACGACGGGCTGGCAGAGCAGGGACTGCGGACGGGGCTCAGAGCACCCACAGCACCATCACCCGCATCCCTGCCATGCTGGGAGCATCACCCACCACAGCACATGGGCAGCAGGGCCACCACAGCACCCAGCAGCATGGTGCTGGTGTGGGAAACAGCCAGTAAACAGCAGCCATGGGAGGGCCACGGGCACAAGGGGCTGCCTGGAGCTGGCAAAGGGTGAATTGGTGTCAAGCCAGGCGAATTTGGGACTGTGCAAGAGAATCGAGGCCAGCAAGGGAACCTCAAGCTGGGATTGGAGCCGTCGGCTCAGAGCTCCTCTGCTCCGCAGCAGCCAACAGCCCCGGGTCCTCTGCAGCACCCCACGGCAAACAGGGACCCCACAATGGGAGGCTAAAGGAGGGTTTGGATCTACAGCTCCAGCCCAGCCACAATGGGGAGGCAAGGAGATGTAAACCAAGAAGCTGTGCCCCAGGCTGAGCAAGAACCCCGCGCTGGAAGGGAACTTGGCACCCGCCAGCCTGCACCCTCCTGCCAAGTCCTGCTGAGAGCGAGCTTCACACGCGGGCTGGAAGCCCCAAGAAGTTTATAAGGGACCTGCTGGCACCATTAAACACAGCAGCAGCAGGAGCTGCTCAGCCTGGACGGCCCCAAGGCCCCGTGCCTGGGATGCACTGGCATCGCCTGGTGCCGGCATCACCCCATGCCGGCATCACCCCATGCCGGCATCACCACCCACATCCCAATGTTCCACCCCTTAATCTGTGCCAAGGGGATCGGGGAGGGCCATGGGGATACGTGGGGGGCCCAGCATCCCTTAGGCCAAGCTGACCCAGGATGTGGTCCTGCAGCCACTTCCTCCTGCTCAACACTGATGGCTCCAGAGGCTGCAGCACCCAGGGGCTCTGGTGTCCCAGCCAGCTCCCCCCTGCCCAGGCTTCTTCTCCCCCGTGCCCAGGAGCAGGAGCCATGAGGTGCTGGCAGCACCGGAGAGGTTTCCAGTGCCAGCGGGGGTACCCGGGCAGCTCCGGCACCCTGGGCACTGCCCCACAATTGGATTTGCAGCTGCCCGGCCTTTTACTGCATGGAAATTGAATTGTGAAATGTCAAAGACATTTCCCAACTGCGCCATATTAGCCTGGTTTTATTAAATCCTGTGATCAGAGGAGATTATTAATGCAATCAACTGCAGGCAACACAAAACCCAACCCAGAATTAACTGGCCATAGGGCAGGAGGCAGGCAGCGAGGTCCTGCCCAGGAAGTCCCTGTTTCCAAGGGATCTGGCTCCTGTTCCCACTGTCCCGCATCCCGCTGAGCTGCTGCAGCTCTGCTCGCATCCTGGGATGTTTCCCACGGGATGGCAGCACCCCAGAGGGTGATGAACTCGCTGAGCCTTGGGGTCCCTGCCCTGCTCCCAGGGGGGCTGCCTGCACTGCCCGCACCAGGCACATCCATCCAAGGAGCTGCCTGGCTCCTGTCCTGGGCTTTTCACTACTGGGGAGCTTTTCCTCCCCGGCACAGCCAGAGTTTGGCTGGAGGCAGCCACTGGCGGTGGGGCCAGGCTGGGCTGGGTTACTCTCGCTTAGGGGGGTGCAGAGCTCCATGGCCGGGTCCGGAGCCCAGGCAGGCAGCTCCAGCATCCCAGCCGGACACGTGAGGACATAAGCCCTGATGTACGGGGGACCAGCATGGCACCGAGGGCCAGGCATGGGGTGGGCAGCGCAGCTCTGCAGGGTGCAGCCCCAGCTCCCAACCCCACGTCCAGGCTGCAGCCAGCCCCTGCCACGCTGGATGCTCTCCCTGCCTTGTGCTGGGACATCCTTGCTGCATGAAGCTGCCACATGGAAGCTCTTTGTAACCCCCCCCAGCCCAACGGGAGAAGCCGGGCACAGGGTCCAACCCTTGGCTCAACATCCCTCCTATGGCACCAGTGGGTGCCAGACAGGAGTTGCTTCCAAAGGGAAAAGCCGCTGGCAGCACCAGCCTTGCAGGGAAGCAGCCTCCTCGCTCCAACATTCCACAGCCAAGGAACCACAGCTCCTCTGCGCACCACAGCATCATCTCCTGCTTCCCAAAGCCCCGGGCACCCGGGATAGAGACAGGCATGGATGCTGTTAGGGACACCCCAGCTCCCCATCCCATGCCATGGTGCCCGGAGCCAGGGAATGGAGGGGAAAACGCCAAGTCACCACAATTCTTCGAGGTAGCACCGGGAGGAGGGACCAGGGAGGGGAACAGTTTTGCTGCCAAATCCCTGCATCTGATTTGCGTAACTTTCAGACAACCTCATCAATTATGGATGCCCGGGAAGCAAGCGCGGTGCGCGCTGCGGCCGGCCCGGGCCCCACAAACTCGTACTCCTCCGGCTAAATCGGGCCCCACGTCACCATGGCAACCCGTGGTAATTCACGCAGGGATTTCAAAACTCCCGTTTATTAAACCCCACATGAACAGGATATTGCCCAGATCACAGAGCTCAGTTACAAACCCTCCCGGTGCTGCACAGTGTGGGGAGCACCGGAGGCACGCTTGGGGCTGGCACATGGGGGGATGCGGGGATGCCAGCGCATGGGGACAGACCCTGCTCGGTGCTCTCCCACCCTGTGCCATGCACAGCTCCTCCAGCCCTGCTGCTGCAACCAGAGGTGCTTGTGCACCCCAGACCATGAGCATTCCGCCACACAAGAGGCAGGTCCGGGGGGAACCGGCACCAGAGCATCCCAGCACTAACACTGGTGGGTTTGGCAGAGCTGGAGATGTGCAAGCATCCAGGCCCACAGCGGGAATTACCCCAACAGCAGGGTGGCCAAGCATGGCCTCACTGGGAGCCCCTTATCCTTGTCCAATGAGCCCGGCACAGGGAGCACCCCTGGCCCCTTGGCCAGAGAGCTCTGCAGCGGGAGATGCAGCAGAGCAGGGCTGGGATGGATGCAGGAAGAGGTGGTGGCACTTGGGCACCTCTGGCCGTTGCCACAGCAACGCCAGCTGTGCAACCGGCTTTGGAGAGGGGTGTGCAGGGAATCACGCTGGGCACAGGCCTCATCCCCATCCCCACACGCTACTGTGAGAGGCCACAGTCGCGGCGGCACCAGGAGTGGGTTGGGATGAAGGGGGCTCTGAGCTGGAGCTGCTTCTCTCCCTGTGTAGTCCCTTGGGAGTGAGAGCAGTGACAGCACCGGAGGCACGGGGGGGCACAACACCAGCCGTGCATGAGGGACCACTCAGCAGCCCTACACGACACTGGGGACACGACGGATGCTACACCAGCCCTACATGACACCAGGGACAGGGGGATGCCTGCTCAGCACCAGGACACAGGGGAAGCTGGGGTCTGCTTGACCAGGACCACCCCTTCATGAGACCAGGGACAGGGGACACCGCACCAGTCCCACACAGCTCCAGGGACATGGGGTGCCACATCCAGCCTGGGAGGCAAAGGGGCTGCATGCGCAGTGTCCCGATGCCACACCAGCGCTCCCTGTGTTCCCTGCCCGTGCCCAGGGATGCTCCCAGCCCCACGCACCAGGCCTGAAACCTGTGGCTGCATCAGCACCATGAATAATTCAGTCCCGGGTGGAACGCCTTCACCAGAGCACTTACATTGTACAGCGAGCAGATACTCCTGGAGCTACACACACGTCCACATGCAGACACACGCATCCCCACACGTCCGGCCCCGCAGGCTCACACCGGGCACACACACACACAGCGAGGGAGCACACACGGGGATGTGCAAACCCAGCCGCAGGGATGCGCCCAGGGAGATACCGGCAGAGCCTCATCCAAACACCCCCACACACAGCACCACCAACACAGCCCCATCCAAACACACATATGCCAGGGTACACGGATACACAAACACAGACACGCACCCAAACACAGACACGCGTGCACGCACGTACACGCGCACAGGCACATGCAGATGTGTGCAGGCACCGGCAGCCCTGGTGCACACACGCACGGGCCGTGCACACACGCTCCACGCACACCAAGACACCGCCAGCCCCTGTCTGTGCCCAGGCCAAGCCCCGGGACACCGGCCCGGCCCCGCTCCCCGGGGCCCCGGGACCTGCTCCTGGGCACAGGGCAAGGGCAGCCCGGCCGTGCCCGGGTGCTGCACCGGGACCGGT
>JBCJKH010071230.1:14650-31771 GCA_039877255.1 Loriculus beryllinus
CAGCCCAGGGGATCATCATAGAACGGTTTGGGTTGGAAAGGACCTTAAGATCATCCAGTTCCAACCCCCTGCCATGGGCAGGGAGACCTCACACCAGACTATGTTGCCCAAGATTGTATCTTACTGTGTGTCTGATACAGCAACTCCTGCATCTCCAGTTCTGGCCTTTTGGCTATGATTGCAGTATAAATACCTCTCTTGCTCCAGTTCATTCCTGCAGTGGTGCAGCCCCCAAGAATTCAGGAGTGCACAGACCTGACACTATCTATAACCCAATAACATGGGCAGCATCCTTCCTGTGCCACAGCTCTCCCCCAGAGCACAGGAAACCAGCCTTTCAGGAGCCACAAGGATAGACGGCAGCAAGTTCTCTGTGAGATGTGCTCTTAAGGTCTCCCCCCCCCAACTTGTCACCCTATAACCACTTAATTTTGGGTTCTTACCCTCAGCTATTGGTGCTTGGTGTGACAGGATTCCAACCCTCTGCCGTAACAAGGTCAGCATCAGTGGAGTAGGAGCTGAGTGTGACAAATCTCTCCCTGGGATCACATATAATTTCCACCACCACAAGAGGAAAACTGCCTCTGAAGGAAAAGGACAAAAAAGAGTGAATGACAAGAAATATAAAGATTCCAAACAAGACAGGGAGAAGAAGTGCCAGAAGAAGGAAGCAAGCAGAATAAATTAAAAAAGTTTTTCAGGTTATTACATTAAAAAACAAGTATGAAGGGGTCTATTTGAATGCATATTTGCTACTCATCTTTCCAAGAGTGCTCCAAGCAAAAGTTTGGAAAGATTGTGTTACAGATACAAAAGGCTTTAATGAGACAGCTGGTTTTGCCCTAGATTTAAATATTTGATTTTGTAAAAAGGATTTCTTATATGACCACCTATTACCCGAGGAAACTACTGGATTAGATACTGCAATTAATGCTTAGCAATTTTTAACGGTTTTTTATGACCCATGCATTATTTATATTACAGTACTGCTGAGACAGTTGTGCCCCATTTTGCTAGGTGGCAAGCATAAACATAACCCTTCTCTAAAAATGTATATAATTTATCTAGATAACATAGAGAAACTGTAGGGCATAGAAAATGGCAATATTTTACTTAGAAAAGACAGACTCAATAGCAAATTGGTGGTAGGATTCATCTCTGCATATTTACAGACGTGTTTTAAATGCCTCATCTGTCTTCTCTTTGTAGGCAGTGGAGAGAAGGTGCAAATTATCTGATCTATTTTAAAATACTGTTGTAAGTTTTAATGAACAGTACTCTAGAGTTGCCCCTTTCTGTATGTTATCTGTAGCTGATATTGAGACAAGGAGCTCAGATGGGATTTCTTTTTTTAAAAAAAATAAAAAAGTCAGAAAAAATAATTTATATCTATTGGAGATTTTTAGATGACTTCTATATGTATCAGCTTCCCCATAGACAGGACATTTATCTGAAAACAATAATGCATAAATAACACTCGACATCAGAATAATCAATCCCTCATGAGGAAGAACATTTATATGAATCTTGGGAAAACATGACTTAAGCCTTTCATCTTTTGCTTTAGATTCTGAAAGTCAGTGTACTGGATAAGCAATCTGAGATGTTTTTCTTCTCTTCTTCATGCTGCTCAATCTTATAAAAATAAGAATTTGTAAGTACATACATAATGTCCAACACTACTTGGCCCAACTATAATGTTATAGACACGTTATACATTAGAATCGTAAAATCATAGAATAGTTTGCACTGGAAGGGATTGTTAAAGATAATCTAGTTCAACCATCACCATGGTGAGGAAAATCTTTCACTCTGGGCAACCTGTTCCAGCTTCCTACCCCATCACCCTCGTTGTAAAATTTTCTTCCTTATATCTAAATCTAACCTACCTACCCTTGCCCTATTACTACATGCCTTGGTAAAAAGTCTCTCTCCAACTTTCTTATAAACCCCCTTAATATATTGAGAGGCAGCAGTAAAGCTGAACAACCCTAGCCCTCTCAGCTTTTCTTCAGAGGAGATGAGTTCCAGCCCTCTGATAATTTTCATGACCCTCCTCTGAACCTGATCCAACAGGTCTATGTCTGTCTTGTACTGGGGAGCCCACAGCTGAATGCAGCATGCCAGGCAGGGCTCACAAGAGTGGAGTAGAGGGGGAGAATCATCTCCCTTGACCTGCTGGTCATGCTTTTTATGTAGCTCAGGCTACACAAAAAAGTCCTGGCTTTCAGGACTGTATTCATACATTGACACCTTATGTCTAGTTTTTCATCCACTGGTATCCCCCAGTCATTCTCTGATGGACAGCTCTCAAGCCTTTCATCCGCCAGCCTGTATTGACACTGAGGACTGCCCTGACCCAGGTGGCAACTTGGCGTTGTTGAACTTCATGACTTTCACATTGACCCACTCCTGAGGCCTGTCAAGATCCCAGTGAATGGCATCCCTTTCCTCAAGCATGCAAGCTTCACCACCCAGTTTGGTGTCATCTACCACCTGATGAAAACATATTTGGTATAGACTTGACTGAATTTCATATAGACTTCTCAAACACAGAACTGCAAAAAGTTGAATTGGATGGTGACTGCCTGTGCCACTGGCTGCGGGAGGCAGCTGCATGTGTCTAGAGAGCAATTATTCCTGGGCTGGGGATTCTCACTGTAGCCAGTGAAAATGATTACTCAACAGGATTGTTGTGGTTTAATTCCACTTAAATGTAAATTCCTTCGTAATTTTGCGCATTTTCACTGGCAAGTTTAAAAGGTAGTCTTTTAAGTGTTGTGATGTTTTCAACTACTTTATTACTTGCCTTGAAAAGAAACTGTATGTGGTGAGCACAGGTGGCAATGGGATTCTGGCTCAGTAGGCATACTTATATTTTAAGCATTAACGATTTTAAAGATTAACATAAGAAATTACCTGATTTAGTGTCATTATTCAGTGTGGTACTGCACAAGGTCTGACCATACTTGGCTTATGAGACTCGGAAAAACATCTCCCTCCAGCATCTGATTTCACAAGGAACTTGTAGAAATATTTTCTGTAGTGGATGTCATCTCTTTCAAAATCTCTTGCACAAAAAGGAAGGAAACAAAGGCAGGCATGATAGATACTTCAATAAGTCAAGAAACATTCCCATAGGAGAGTCAATTTTTACATTATTTATGTCTCTTTCAGCAGTGAATGTTTAACAGTGTGGATCAAGCAATGAATTCTCCCTTCTCTCACATCAAAGCAATACCATAGCTAAATTTTTCTACATGATTTTTCCTGAGAAGCATTTCTAATTTTTCTATAGTATCTATAGCAAGTATACTATGGTATTGATTTAGCAAGGCCATAACAGCAGCTTCAGCTGTCCCCAGCTGCTTAGATGGTATTACTTTCAGATCTGAAAATGCTGCAGTTGTTTTCCAAAACAAACAGGGAAAACTGTTAGAAATATGTGATCTCCTATAGAGATGAAGATAACATCACATGTCTGGGACTTTGACAAGGTTAGGGTAAAGTTTAGCTTTAGATCGTACTTTGACAGTTCTGTAATCCTGTTTTCTACTAATAATTTGGCTAGTAACAAACCCTGTTGTGAACCCTGCTCATATGAGTGGTTCTTCAAGTACATTTTCTCCTGAAAGAGGTGTTATTTTCCTTTTCTGCCTTTGCATTCACTAAGGAGATATCATGCAGCCAGGACAAACACTACTGCTGCCAGATCCCTCTGGCACTTTCTGAAACAAGTGGAGGAACTGACAATCCCAAATTATCTTGAACTTCAAGAGGCCAGTGACCTGGTGCAAATGGGAGTGTGGTTCCAGTGATGCTGGTACGTGATATTCCCAGAAGTCCCTCAAAAGGGTAGAACATCAAGTGATTAGTAAAACAGATGTACCAGATATGTGCTTACAGACCGATAACACTGCTGCACCTGTGCCCTGTCCATGGGTTAACCTCTAACACATGGGTGCTGCCCAGCAGAATTAGTAATACCATTTATACACTGAAGAAAACCTAACAGCTCTGTGTCTTCTTCTGGCTGAAAGGACTTTATTTTTCCTTATTCAGATCATAAGGTCAACAAATAAATCTTGAACAGTCTGGAAGTAAAGCTGGGCTCTGAGATAGGTCAGTACTAAATTGGAAGAGCCTTGGAAAACAGAAATTTAAAGAAGCAAGCAAAGTGGACAAGTAAGGGCATAAAACAGCTGCAGACAAAATTATAGCAGCTTATGGGGAAGAAGGGTATAAAATTGGGCCCACCCATGGCTGTTTTTCACTGTGCTTCTCCTAGTTGGGAGGTTTTAGAACAAATGCTGTTTGGCCCATAGGCAATCACTTAGATCTTATGGTGGTGGAGGAAACTGTTTGATGAAGCAGCTGCAGTACCTTCAGAAGCATTTTAAGCCAGAGCAAAGATAATACCCTTCAGCAGATAACTTGCCATTCACTCCAAGCTTCCTTAATTTTTAAAAAAGAAATGTCATGGCCTAAATTTCTTTTATCTCCCACTCCTCACTTCATGTCCCCCTTCTCTTTCCCTCTAATTAAACACACCTCAAAATACAATTTTAGAATGAGCATGACATTTGCCATCCTTCCACTGGCTATTTCCCTTATGCATGCCATATTTACAGCTTTTCTCAATATAGTTGGCAACTCTTTGGGGCTCCCTTCTCTTGGTGCATGGGATGCTACACAAAGAAGACCTAGTACTGATTGTTCTCATGTTGTAAGATAATAAAAAAATATTAATAAACCAAACATATTGTGTTTCAAATTTTTCTGAGCAATAATTTATGAACAAATGTTGCCAGAGTTTATCTTTCTCTGAGTGCCTGAAAAGGTTCTGCTTATAGAATCAGAATCATAGAGCAGTTAGGGTTGGAAAGGACCCCAAGATCATCCAGTTCCAACCCCTCTGCCATAAGCAGAGACACCTCACACTAAACCATGCCATCCAAGGCTTCGTCCAACCTGGCCTGAAACACTGCCAGGGATGGAGCATTCACAACTTTCCTGGACAACCCATTCCAGTGCCTCACCACCCTAACAGTAAACAATTTCTTCCTTATATCCAATCTAAACCTCCCCTGTCTAAGTTTTAACCCATTACCCCTTGTCCTATCACTACAGTCCCTAATGAACAGTCTTTTGGTGTTCACAAAAAAACAAACCAAGCACAAAAAAATGCGGAGAGCTTTGAAAAAAAAGTAAAAATATAGCAGTCATTGTTATGTTAGGCAGAACCATGAGACATCTACCAAGAAATTCAAGAACAGAGAACAAAGAAAGTGCTAAAGTGCACCCTTGTTACAGAAATTACCCCCAAAATGATTGGTAGAGAAAGTAGGAGGGCCATAGGGAGGTGAGGACAGTTACTCTATTCTCACATTTTTATAAGCCTGTATCCCATGAAGCATCAGTCAGTGCCCTGCTTCATCTCTCAGGCTAATATGGCAGGGTAGCTACTAGAGCACTGCTCTCTGAGAAGTCCACTGATGGTACCACAGATACTAATACTTGGTAAATAGCCAGTGATATGCAGCATTGATGGCAGGCAAACTAAACTTATTCATGAGAAGTAGTAGTACTTCTCAGGCATGATGCTGGTATATAGTCAGCCAATTGCCAACTGCTTAATAACAACAATAAAAAAATAGAATGAAATACATCAACAGACACATGCAGAAATGCAGGTAATGTTCTGCACCAATCTTCTTTTTTTTTTTTCATCCAGCACTCAAGGCTAGAAGCCAGGGAAGTCCAGATTTTTGTCCAACACAGTAATAAAATTCAGCTTGGAAGAAATGATTAGGAAGAAATGATTAAGAAGAAAGTATTAATGTTTCAACATCAATCAAAAAGGCAAAAATAGCTTTGGTGTTACATTGCATAATTTAATTATTTCAGAGGTTAATGAACAGAAAGGCATTCTTCTGCTACAAAATTCTTGTTGACTCAGTTGATATGTAGGTTGCTACCAACTATACTGTCCAGGATTCATCCATGAGAGAGTAGGTCAGCATGATGAACGTGGCATTCAGCTTATTTCTGTTTCACTAGCTAAAGGCTTGCATTTCTTTCACAGAACTGCAAATGGTCTGTGCACGTAATTTATGCTTGTATGCACACAACACTCACACTTCATGGTCTGTAGGTGTTAAAAGTATGTTTTCCTCCTGGTCTTCATTCTCTTAATTCTGTATTAGTACAGCAGTAGTGTTCCTCCCATATGTAGCTGCAGCTAAAGTCTATATTTATCTGTAATATGGTTATGCTATATCTAGCCTGCTTTTTAAACTGTTGAGATTTTTATTAAGGAATTCTGAAGGGATGAAATACCACTATACATAACAAAATTATTACAGTGTTGGTCTCTTCTAGTGAACAAGATCTGCTGGCCAGACATTATCTGATTGCTTCTTCATAAATTCCAATCTTAGATGGAAAGATTAGCAAATTAGATTAGAGTTCATTAATTGTACTTCTTCTCAATCCAAGGAACAGTGTGCTAGCAATACACATGGCACAGCTACTTACATGAACTCTTGTTCTTGGGTTTTGCAGCTAAAACCCTAAGTTCAAATTTTTCTGTCAAGATATTCTGGTTGCTTGTCATACTTGTCACTGGGAATGGCAGCTAATGTTGATAGAGTGTATTTGAGCATATTTTAAAAGCTGTGAATTCAAATTTCACTAGTACAGGGTACAGCTTTGAAATTAAAACTAGTTCATGCACTAGCTAAATCATATGTTACTGTAGTGAAAATTTAGGTAGGAGTAGTCATCCCCAGCTTCATGCGCTCATACCAAACCTGCCTCAAATGCAACCCTATCATACTCAGGACTACATTGGACAACCAAATATGTGAAGCCCTGATGTAACCTGTAGAAATGCACACTTGCTGTGATAGCTAGAGTTTTACAGACATTTAAAGGAGATGCAAAGTAATGTCAAGATTTGCAAGTGAATTACATGCTTAAGCAGGTTCCTTGAATTCTTGGGAATAGCAATGCTACTCAACTGCAGTAAATCTATGTAACAGTTTCAGACCCCTTTTAGCTATATGTCTTTGATACTATGGATTCAGAGCATTTTGCACAGCTCAGGTATTTTAAAAAAGACGCAGCAGTTGTAGTGTTACATCCCTTGTTCTCAAGCAAATTAATACCTGTACTGTTTGTGAAAGATAATTTACATGGATACAGGTCCTCTTGTTTTCTAAATTAGCAGGTATCAAAAAAGCTGCATCAATCCTTACTGTTCTGCCACACAATAATCAGAATTTTGTGTAGATGTCAAAGTGCAGTCTGTGCTCTGGGTAAAGGTAGTCTCTCCATAAAGATAGCTTACACTGCAAGACAATTTTTCTTGAATTCACCTGTGAGTATAGTTTGTATGCTAATAAGAATCAGATAAAACTGATCAGCCTGGGCTGATGTTTCTATTAGAGATTGCACTCATTTGGGTTAGCCAAACTGGTTCATTTATAGCAGATTCATTTTTCACCTCATGGTACTGCATGGTGCCATTATTTTTTCCTGAAAAGAGGAAGTGCTTTTTTGGTCTGACTGTTTCTAACGAACGATAAGGCTCTGATGAGTCAGGCAAGGCATTAATTTGCATGTCATAAACCAACATCAGTCATCTTCAATTTGCATTAGCATGCAAACCATGCTCATAGGTGAATTAAATAATAATAAAATTGCATAATTTATAACAAATAAATCTCTAAATATTATGGCATATCTACATTTAAATTTTTGCACTGGACACTTTGAAACTAACAGAGTGAAAATAATATGAATGGGTTGTTTAAAACGCAGCCATTCACTCTTTGCTTATTTGCAATAGGGAATACATATGTGTGGAATATAAAGGAATATCACATGGTGCTCTGTTTTGCTAAAACTCCTTGTTGTTGTTTTGCGCCATTGCACCCAGGGTGGTGTTTCAAAAGGACTACACCAGTCTATTTTTCTCACAGTGTACTATGTGCCTATAGAACACTGCCTATTCCTAAGGTGGTAAATGGTTAAAGAGGTAATTGCCAGTGTGGGAGAGGAACACAAAGCATGGAATATGAAAGGCTATTTAAATGCAGAGCAGAGTGCTATAACTTTTTTTCTTATGTCCTCTAGATATTTCTGTGCTTTTGTCTTAAACAGTATGAATTTGAGTTCACTTTTACTGGGTCAAGGAATTTTAAAAGTGACCTCTCTAACCCTATTGGTTTGGTGGTATATTAATTCATGTTTTCTTGTGTTAATGGCCAAAGATGTGTTCACTGTAGAGAAGAAGAATTTCTAACTTCTGACTAATTACATTTCAAAATCTGATTTCACTCTAAATCATCCGTTTAAGCAAAACTGTTCAAAATTTTCCTTGAACTACAAATTAGTTGGAAGCTCCATTCTGAAACAGCAGCAAATGTTACTTCACCAACCACATGTGCCTCAGGCCCTACAGCAGTACAGCTGAATTTCTCTAGATGTAGATAAACTCCATTAAACAGCTGAATGCATTGCAAGAGTCTGTGGGTTAAAGACAGGTTTGCTGTGGCCCTGGCTCAATTGAAGAGTGTGATTGTTGCTGATCTGGTTGCCCTGCCTCCTGCCCTGCTCCCCCTTGTAGCAGAGTGCACCCAGGGCCCCTGGAATCCTTGCTGAATTTTGTACACACCCTGACCTCCAGTGATGGAAGGTCACTCAGCCAAATATACAGCAAACAAAGGATGTTGAGTTTGATTCTGCAAATGTTAGTGAAAAATGTCAGCCACTTCTGGTTTTGCTTTTGACAAACAAGTGAAGCATCCTGTGCTTTACCCATTCGTATGAGAATAATTTAGCTGGTTGCCTCCTGTGAACCTATTTAGCCCCACCACCTTAACAATGGGCTGTGCCCATCCCCTTGTGAAAATAATCTTTAGTATCTTGTGTACTTTAACTTCAGCAAGCCAGGAAATCAGTCTGGACCATAGATGAGTTCGCAGAAATAGCAGTTAGAAAAAGCAAACAGCTTGGAAAGTAACCATGTTTGATACTGGAGCTATTGAAAGACGGTAAACATGAAACCTAAGGATATCGGTTTCACAGGGTCACTTTTCAGAGGGAAGCTGTGTGATAAACAGTGGTTTTTAGAAGGAGAGCTTTTTCTTGATTTGAATTATTCATTTTTACTCTTGACCATTATTCCTATGTTGAGTGGTGATAAAGCATATCATATCAAATAATAATATGGTATCATAGCAACATAAAGGAAGCCAGTCTCACAGATTCTGGAGTTGCTGATATCATAGCATTTAGTTAATGCAAAACAATTGTTGAGATGACATCTTTGAATAGGCTTATCTTCCAGTTAAAAAAGTGGTGTTAGTATGTGATATGACATTGTGCTCCTATGTTGCTTCAGGCTTCTTTCAAAAGGTCTCTAAAAGTCAATTCTTTTTTGTAACAACTGTACTGTTAAATGGCTTTGTCATAGCCTTGGCTTTTGAACTAGCTGTGGGAAACATTTTTCTTTCATTTTCATGTCAACCACGAACCCAAAGCTGTCATTGCAACAACACTGAAAAAGTTGTGCACCAGCTAACATCCCCTGCTGTGCTATCTTTATTTTCATAGAGTATATAGGAGAACAGCTGTTTAACAAAACAGATCTGTAAGTTGTGTAATACTAACTAGGGTTAAATTACAGGAACTCAAACAGTATTTTTCATATATGCAAGTGTTTCAAAGCTCATATTCTCTATTCAAATTATTATAAAGCTAGAACTGGCTCGGAAAAGAAAAAAAGCAAAATCCTAGATATAAACTTCACTTCTTTCGAGAAGCTGCAAAAATTATCAGAAGATCAAGCTGTGTAAGTGAGTTTTCCTGCAGAATACCTGCAAGCCTCTTCACAGTCTCAATTTCTGGCAAACTGGCAGGTCTGGAAGTAAAATTCTGCATCGTTTCCAGAAAGCAGCCCTTCATCCCTGACAGTCATTTCAAAACTACATTGAGGTAGAGAGGATACAAAATTCATCGACTGGAAATAAGACACGATTTTTGCAAAGCATCCCTGAGAACTCCAGAACATTTGCAAGCATTTTTGCCACTGTCATTTTAGGTTTTCTTCAGAAATTTGTGTTGTTTTTACCTTTTAGCAAAAGCTGCTTTTGTCTCTAATAACGAACATCGCAGTGCCATCTAGCGTGGAAAGAGAATATGGAGAAGAAAATGAATGGTTTGAGCTTTAGTTTGTGTGTAAGCAAAATCGATGCCATACACCCCCCTAACTGAAAAGGATTATGCCTGTCTTTAACAACTATGTCTTTAATTTCAATAGCTCATCATTAGACTTTATGCAGTACCAAATACAGAAATATCACCAGTTCTGTATTTTCATGTGATTTTATTAGTTGTGGCATCATATTTCATGAAACAGAATTCTTTATTTAGTCTTTGATTATTAGAAACTATCTACCTTGAACTCCCACTGCATAAAATAGGCTTTAAAATGTATAGAGAAATATGAGATAGATAGTGCTTTAAGAATTTATTATTTTGCAGTGAATATTTCTCGTAAAAAAGACTGCATGCATCCATAACTAGCTGTTCGGAGACAGCTGAGCTGCTGCTACTGTCTAGATGAGATGATGTACTGCAGCACTGCAAAGAAAAGAAACCTGAAAGGTAAATTGAAATACTGAGAAAATCAGTTTTCTCCTTTTCTCCAAATATCATGGTGATGAAGTTAAGGAACCACAAGTATGAAGGTCTGTCAATCTGCAGTGGCAGGAAACAAGGTCTTACACAAGAGGTACTCTGAAGTGCTTCTTGGTCTGATGTGTATTATAATATACTTGAGCTCTGTTTTGTGCTTGAGATATACATCCATGAAGATTTTTTCTCATGGGTGGACTTGTATTCTCCCTTACGTTTGGACTGATCAGCAATCCTGGTTTAAAAGGCAATGTTGACTCAAACTGGATGGACTGTAGTCTTCCAAAGATGTACCAGAAGGTCTCATGAGTTCACCTGCTGCTTTCCCAGCTACATTTCTTGGCTTTAGCATGAAGCTGTGAAACCCTGTACACACTGCATGCTTCTGGGAAACATCACTTGGCATTGTATCAGACGCTTAACAAAGACCTGTGGGGCTGGTGTGCAAGGGGTACTGATGCTGCCTGCTGTAGTGAAACTTCCCCAGGGCCAGCAGCTGCCAAGGTGGTATCTGGAGCCCCTCCACTTGGCATTGCCTCCTCCACACTCCAGCCAACTCCAGCAAAACCAAAACAGGGGCAGTAAGAAATGACACAGCCAAGTGTTTCCTTTGGTCTGAGAAGCACGCCGGATGTGGTGTTCTTTCAAGCCACCTCAGTGCTATGGTGCAGCTTGCCACAGTTGGGCACATCCTTCCAGCTTTCAGACTAGGTTGCAAAAGGAAGTATGGTATTTTCCCTGCAAACCAGGCTTCTTTGGAATATTCTCTGTACTTTTCAGACAACCGATTTCTTAGCAATATGATATAGCTCTGTATATACACACTAATCCGTGTCAGAAAACAAATTCCTGTTCCTCTGACTTCAGGGGAGACAGTATTGCACTCACATTTTTTCATTTCCAAGAACAATGAATAAATACGTGGAAGCCTAATAACAATTTTACACATTCTCATCTTCAATTCTTTCCTAAATGTTTTTTGATTCTCTGCAAACTTCCTTTCTGTGTCTACTCTCTCCCTCTAAAGATATTGCTTATAAACAAGAAGTTGACGGACTATTTATTCAGAACCAGCTTCTGTGTTTAAACAAAATTATTACTTTGAATGCTTTGATTGTAAAAGTTCTGACAGGCATGAAAGAAAGAAGGCATGCACCGCAGGACAAGGTTTCAGCAAATTCAAACACTAGGCAAGCACTTGCAAATTAACGGAAATAATTTATATCAGCTATGTTACTTGTGTAATAGCTCAGCAGAAAGCCAGGTATTCTTATGCTTTATGCTCCCTGCTGTCAGCTTAAGTGCAATAGCAAAATCATTTGGGGATTTTTTTTTTTTTTCAATCCAGATGATGTAAGGGGCTTTGGAGAGAGCACATTAAAAAAGCACATTTTTTTTTCTCTTTGTCTAAAGAGATGGGTATGTGACTTCTATATCAGACACTGTCAAGATTAAAACATGTTTAGAATTTAAATGACTTCTATATTTAATATTGATAAATCTAATTCACAGCATTCCTGCTCCTTTAACCTAGAGACAGCGTTAATATTCATGAGATTGCTCCTGGTGATGTGCAAGCAATTCTGGAAGTCAAGTTCACTCAACCTGTATTTGCATGGAATATTTACCTTTTCTATAATATCTTTAATTTTGTCAACACCGAGAGCAGATCGTGACTTTGTTTTTAAGGTTGGTACAAAAATTGTCAAACTGTTTTGACGTTCAGCATAGTGCTGTCCTTGCCTTCCTCCAGTAAAATAACAAAAGGTCTCCAACAAAAACCAACAATAAATAATGTTGTTCTGTTCTGGTAAGCAAATTCTTGTCATCTTGTAACTTTTGAAACTGCAGCACTACCTGCTTTATTTCTATGGTGATAATGCTAAATAGAGAGAATACCAGCTACATTCCTTTGTGACTCAATGCGAGTGCTCCTGGCCAAAATTAAGGGGTGTTATTAGTCCCTTTTTTTAGCTCAAACTGAAATATGTTAAGAGATGATTTTGCTAAAAAAGGTCTAGGTCATTTCTATTGTTCAGGTACTAGGTAAACGGTTTGCTATGTTCCATCTCTGCTAGCTGCCACTGCAGGTAGCTTAGCAAATGGTGATTCAGTCTTTGATCAGAAGCTCATGGTTCTGAGCCTGCTTCAGATGTCATAAATACTGTTTGTTGGGGTGTTTTTTTTCTCTCACTTCCCTGCAGGCAGCCCAGACTGGGATGGATTTATGTATTTTTATTTTGGGACTGTTTTTGCTGGAAGACCTGCAAAAAAAGCAGACATTGCATTCTGGAAGAGCTGAAGTTGCATACCATGCACATCTTAATTTAGCTACTGAGTTGATTTATGCTCAGAAAAATCTGAAGTGGTCTTCCTTCAATGCCCTTCAGATCCTGAGATATTTTCTTTCCTTTCCTTGCCCAGCTCCAAATAAGAACAGTCTCTATAAGTATCAGCGCTAGATTTTTTGTTATTAAATTTTGATTGTCTTGTAGCAACAGTTCTACTGAGACTGTCTGGAGAATATTTTGAGGCCCTTTACTGTAGCTAGTGGTATCAATTCTGTACAATATAATTATCTCTGTAAGTGTCAGTGTATCCACTGGAAAAAAAAAAAAAAAAAACAAAACCCAACCAAAAAACCTGATTTATTTACTGCAAGGATTATTTTAATAGAACACACTCATTAGAATATTCCTATGACACCTCCTAGGAGGTTTCTACAGCCTGTAGCTGAGTAGAGCATACAGAGATGCCTATAAATTAACTGACAGATATACTGATCAAAAAAAGCAGCATCATTCAGAGTCCTCACTGGGCTTCAGAAAGCAATATGGTTGCATTACTACAATGCTGTGCTCACAGCAATTGGTCACAGGGTAGAACTGGGTTTACAAACATGGGCATAGTGCTGTGGGGTGCTGAGGCTGTCATACTGGCAGGCATTAACTCTGCACCAGCATCATTGTTTAAGTATCAGTGTCTTGCCACAATGAAGGTGGTGAGACACTGGAAGAGGCTGCCCAGAGAAGTTGTGGCTGCCTCATCCCTGGCAGTGTTCAAGGCCAGGTTGATTGGGACTTCGAGCAACCTGGTCTAGTGGAAGGTGTCCGTGCCTATTGTAGAGGGGTTGGAACTAAGTGCTCTTTAAGGCCTCTTACAACCCAAACCATTTTGTGTTTCAATGATCTCTACATTCCTTTGCCTACGAGGGACTTGGCAGTTCAAGTTAGCTCTTGGGCACTTGCTGGCTCATGAAATGTGCTGGAAAAGTCAGGAGCCAGTCCAGTGCTCTTGGACTTTGCTGCTCATTTTGCCACTTGGATGAGTGGGACAGAGATATCTGCTCTGCCTTATAGCAGCTTTGGATTGCTGGCAGTGTAAGCTGAGTCCCGTGAAAGATGCACTTGAAAGTGAGGAAATTCAGGTATGGCTCCACCTTAGAACAGCTTTCTTAATCCAGTGTATTCAGCTGTCCAAATATGATTTAGCCACAAGATGAGTCATAGCCCTTAGTTTGCATTTTCCAGTTAAATTTTTGTCTTCCTTTTTGCAAAGACGTACCTTATGAAGACCTGATTTTGTCCCTTGCTACCCACCAGTGGTACCAAAGGAGGTAGTGCATTAGTACATGATCCTCTAGTTTTCTAGCATGCTTCCTAAGAATGTCAACAGGGAACATCTAAATATTCCTCATACATTGCTAAGGCAAGTTAAATTAAGTAGGGACATGCACATCTCCGAGACACTGCTTCAGATTCCCTTCAGATGAAAGTAAGCATCTCTTTTAATTTTTAGTAAAAACTTTAGAAGGTGAAAATAAGTACCTTTATAGTGAAGAAGAAATTCAAACAAATTCTGATTCTTCAGAACAAGATTATTATCTCAGACATATCTGTCTGTGGTGTTCTTAGGAGTGTAGAATAGTGTGAGGAACATGATACTTTTATTTCTTATTCCTGGTAACATAGTAAGTATCACAATGATGCCTCATATGCAAATATACCTTCTATTATTTCTTTTTTACACAGTGACAGCACACAGGCAGTACAGCCTGATATGTATATAAGGCATATATAGAGAAAAGCCTGTTTTCTTAAGAGAAATGTAATAACTTTCCTCTGCCTTGCAGGAAAGTAATATTGAACATCTGCAAATAGTTCTTTGAACCACAGCAACAGGAGTGAAGAGACTGTCATTAAAAAGATAACATTTGTTTGACTCTGAGACATGGGTAGAATAATGGAACAAACTGGAGATTATTAACAAATAAGTAAGCTCAGATTCATGAGTTCATAAATTATTTTTGGATGAGTGTTGTCAGATGTTATAACATCCTTCACTATGGCTTTATTACTGTCCTGTGCATCTTTCTGAATAAACACTATCAGCCTGTCCTTTGTTCCATCTGTGCTCAAGTATAATACTGTTAATGTCTTGCATGGACAAATTAGGAGTTTTTTTTTTATAAACTATTGGAAATTAAAATTAAATACTAATCTCATAAATTTGGGTATTTCTCTTGAAGTTTCTCTTTAAAACTATTTTTTTTATACGCCTGCTCAACTTATCAGGGCACTGAGACTGACATTTATGGTAACTAATGCAAATGTTGCTTTTATGACATAATTAGACTCTGTTGCCAACTTTTCTTATGCTGACAACATTGTGCCAGCTCTTCTAAACAAACTGTTTCATAATAAATATAACGATAACACATACAAATAAATTAAGGGGCTTGGCTCCTGAATGCATCACAGCAACATCTGTTACATGATGTGCCATAGTTTCTAATGTGTTATATGCTGAAACAGACAAAAATTAAAAGTTATCAGGAAGTCACTTTGAGGAAGGGCAAGACTTCAAATGAGTATTGATAAGCTCAAAAGAAAGTATGTGGCTCTGGAGGTGGATGGCCCAGAAGAACTGAGTTCTGTGTGATTACAGGACACAGCACAATGTGGAGTGGCTGCATTCATCATCCTGGACATCTACAGTCTGCTTCAGTCTCAGTCTCATCAATAAAGGAGTAAGATAAAGCCTGTTGATGCATAAGTGCTCATCAGAAAAGTAAGTTTCTATGCAGGTTTTTACTTTATTACATAATGCAGATGTACCATGTGCCTAAGTGGTCTTAGAGACTGCTGCAAACTTAAGACTAGAAGACTTACAACTTATTAGCAAAAGCAAATAATTACAGATAATAGCTAGTTCCTCCACTGAGTAACTGCCAGCATACATGTCTTCTCTGAAATAACTGGTTTGTAAATTGCTTTTTTTAATCTTCCTTTTCCTAAGTCTTTAATTTCTAGAAGTGGCATATGTTTATTGCTTTTCTGCTGTAGATTCTGGGTAATTCTAATACATGAAATCATATGAAAATTTGATTAGTTTTCCTTAATTCTAAGATAATTATTGTAAAGGAAGTGTAAAGTTTTCTTCATGCAAATTACTCTAGTTTTGTCTTCTAGAAAATGGGTAGAAGTATACTTTTCTGAGTATGTTTGTACCTTGTTATTGTCAGCATCCAAGAAACCCTAGTTTGTCCCTAATGTTTAACACAGCATTTTTCCTCAAATATATATATATATATATATATATATATATATATTATTTCATATTAGCAGCTGAATTGAACCAGATTATGTTGGAGCAGATGAAAGTTTTTATCAGTTAACCAGATGATGTCAGTGCACACTCTTTACAGACAGCATCAAAATGGAAGGAACTATATCTGCAGCCCAGGAGACAGAATTAATGTTCAGAGTAACCTTGACAAATGGAAAAATAATATAATAATAAAAGCTATCTAATAAACGTAAAATTACATAATTAAGCTGCAATAACTACCCACACTGACAGACTAAGAAAAAGCTGGCTGGGGAATAGTTGTGCCCAGAAAGCTCTAGGTGTCATAGTGGAACACAAGCTGGTAAGGGGATGAATCAACTGAACAATGGCTTTCTTCTGCAACATGTACAGTGTGTAAATAAACCTGTAGTCTTCAAAATATCCTTTTTATTTTGTTCAGAACATATAAACAGACCTTTTTGCAATTCTAGGCTTTAATTTTTAGCTTTAAGTAACTTAATCCAAATTCTTCCTATCACACCTGCCAGAAACCTGGCCTCACTCTTCCCTTTGCAAGTGGCTTCAGTAACTCATGTACTGTAATCCCTGAATAGCCACTGAATTTCATGCAGTCTCTTAACCTTGAGTTCCTGCCCTCCGCTTATCCCAAAACATGGTAATGACCTTGAGAAATTTGTATGAGCTTTCTTTCTCCTACACTTGATATATCAAAAAACCTGTTTTGGCTAACCTTGCTAAGGATAACAAAATGTCAAGGGTTGAAGTCGTGGCTGTTTTCCAGTGATGTAACTTGGGTCAGGATTTCACCCAGGCATATAAAGTAAT
>JBCJKH010071233.1:0-22614 GCA_039877255.1 Loriculus beryllinus
CCCTGCTTATGGCAGGGGGGTTGGAACTAGATGATCTTAAGGTCCTTTCCAACCCTAACTATTCTATGATTCTATGAACATGCATGTATCTATGGAGACCAATTTGATTCACCCCAGACTACAGGAAAAGATGAGTTACATTATCTTGGGACCTCTCTCCATTGTTTTTAAGTGGTCTTAGGACTCTTGAGAGGTCTCAGTCAACTGGAAGCTGGTAAATGTCTGAATATTCAGGAGGGGTTGGAGGGAAAAGCCTAGTAAATACACGCCTGCCAGCCTCACTTCTGTGCCTAGTAGAATGAAGGCTAATACTATTCTGGGAGTTACTGAAAAACACTTGAGAGACAACAGTCACTGGTCATAACCAGCACGGGTTCATGAGGGGAAAATCCTGCTTAACCATCATAATTTCCTTTTATGATAGATCACCCTTCTAGGTCACCTAGGGAAGCCAGTACATGTGGTGGGTTTGGACTTTAGAAAAGCTTTTGATACTGGCTCACAGAACCCTTCTGGATAAACTGTCCAGCACACACCTAGGTAAGTCCATTTTATATATCAGGTGTGCAACTGGCTGATGGGTCAGGCTTAAAGAGTCATAGTAAATGGGGTTACATCAGGACAGTGGCCAGTCACCAGTGGGGTTCCCCAAGGCTCAATTTTAGGGCCAGTGCTCTTAAATGTTTTTATAAATTATCTAGCCACAGGAGTTGCATGTACATTAAGTTTGCTGATGATACTAAACTAGGAGCTGTGGACTCCCTTGAGGGTAGAGAAGCCTTACAGAGAGATCTGGACAGACTAGAGAGCTGAACAATCACCAAGTGTATGAAATTTAACAAAAGCAAGTGCCTGATTCTCTGCCTGGGATGGGGTACTGCTGGTTATACATACAAATGGGGGGCATGAGAGGCTGGAGAGCAGCCCTGTGGAAAGAGAGCTGGGGGTTTGTGTTGATGGCAAGTTGAACATGAGTCAATAGTGTGCCCTGGCAGCCACGAGGACCAACCATGTCCTGAGGTGCATCAAGGTTCCATGCACTTCCTCCGTGGTTGAAGGAGGTGACTGTCCCACTCTACATTGCACTGGTGCAGCCCCACCTTGAGTACTGTGTGCAGTTTTGGTACCTCAGGATAAGAAGGGCATTAAACTATTACAGTTTGTCCAGAGGACGGCAATCAAGATGGTGAAAGGCCTTAAGTGGCTGAGGTCACTTGGTTTGGTCAGTGGAGAAGGCCAAGGGGTGACCTCATCACAGTCTACAACTTCCTCAAGGAGGGCAGGAGTGGGGAAGTGCTGATCTCCTCTCCTGTGACCAGCAACAGAACACAAGGAAATGAACTGAAGCTGTGTCAGGGGAAGTTCAGACTGGACATTAGGAAAATGTTCCTCACTGAGAATGAAGGGAAGTGGTAATGCACAAAGTCTGTCAGATTTCAAAGAGCACCTGGATAGCACTCCAAAGTCATACAGCTTAGCTGTAGGTAGTCATGTGAAGAGCAGGGAGTCGGACTAGATGACCCTTACGAGACCCTTCCAATTCGAGATATTCTGTGATTCTAATACCTTGTATTTGAAAAGCAAAGCATCTCGGGGAAATGCTTTCCAAAAGGAAATACAGAATTATGTTCACTACAACAGTAAGAAGTTTGTATACTTCTACTATACAGAAAGCTAGCATAAAAGTACTTAACACTACCTACTCCTGGGTTCTCTGATACAGCGGTGGTATTTTGAATCTTGATATGGCTGGTGTCTGTTGACCAATCAACCTGGTCAGGCTGGCTAGGCAGCCTGAGTTTTTATTCTGCCTCTGGAGAGTAGTCAAGAAAGTTTTCATAACTGGCATGTCACATTCTTCATGTAACTTTGCATTTCCTCAGAGACCAAGTTAATTTATTAAGACATTCCCACAAGAAAACATAATTCCCATGTGTGGAAGTTATGAGGGAGCAGGCAGGAGAGAGATAACACAGATGATAGGAAACATTTGGCTAGTAAAAAGAAAAAGCTATGATCTCTGCAGAAGCAGCCTGTTACTGAGCACATGCTCAGTAGCTGCATCATGCTAGTGCTAATACTGCACAACATCTACTTAAACATATTATTCTTGTATTTTATTTGTTCTATTTACTAACTCAATTTACTGCATGTCCAAAGATGGGCAAGGAAGCTGGTGAAGGATCTGGAGCACAAGTCTTACCAGGAGCAGCTGAGGGAACTGGGGTTGTTTAAATTGGAGAAAAGGAGGCTCAGGGGAGACCTTATCATTGTCTAAAAGGAAGTTGTAGTGATGTGGGTGTCAGTCTCTTCTGCCATGTAACAGGACAAGAAGAAATGGCCTCAAGTTGTTGATGGGAGGTTTAGTTTGGATATTAGAAATAATTTCTTCACCAAAAGGATTGAAACAGGCTGCTCAGGGAAGTGGTAGAGTCACTGTCCCTGAAGATATTTAAAAGACCGATAGATACGGTGCACAGGGACATAGTTTAGTGGTGGACTTGACAGTACCACATTAACCGTTGGACTTGATCTTAGGGGGTCTTTTCCAACCTAAATGATTCTATGGTTTTATGAGTACTTTATAAAAAGTAGGATGCATTCTGCACAGCTAATACAAGGAGAAAAAAAATGTTTGAGAGGAAATGCTTCTGCACAACCAGATCCTGAAGAATTTTGCAACCATGCTGTAAATTTCTGGCACCTACTGCCATAAGAGGTTCTGAAGGCAGAGCATCCTGAGGTTTAAACTCAGAGCAGATAATTTTGGTAACAAGTCCATAAGCAAATCTCAAACCCAACAGGTACAGATGCAGAGGCTAGCATCCCATCATGAAAATTATGAATGCTGAGCGAGTAAGAAGGAGAATGTATTGCATAAAGTGACCAGACTTGCACCCCCCCCCAATCACGATGTATTGGGCCTCTGGAAAAACAATACCAGGCCAAAAAGGACCACTACTCTCAGGCAGTGGGGTATCCTTACACATCTTCATTTCCTGTAATGGAAGTATGCAGAAAAAGAAGCACATGCTTGTGTATTCTATTAGGCATTAAATAAATGTTTGTTTTCCCAGAACATTAAATAGCTTTAGTCTACACTGCTGAATGCCTTATCAAAAGAGAAACGTGGTAAGTTTACACAGCCAACTAAACCTGCTTCAGATGCTTAGTTCATTACATTTGAACATTGCCAAAGGTGAAACAATTACAGCAGTAGATATATACATTCTCCTGAAGATATTTAAAGCACCAGTCTGGTAGCAGCTGCTGCTAAGGAAGGTTATTTTCTGCTTGCCTCCTCCCTTCCTACTTGTAACTCCAACCCAGCTGAGTAGCATACAGGCTTGTGTAATAGGGTGAACATGAAGCAAAGAGAGGCAGGATTCTGACACTGAGCAAACCTCACCAGCAAACCTCACCCACATGAACTGCTCTGATAGCAGAAACCTTTTGTGTAAACAAAATATCAGTATGAGAAGAAGCAATTTCAAATGAAATGGCTATGTACAGTGATCATTTGTCTCTACTCTTAAAATGAACAATTACCACCCCAAGTTTTGCTCTAACTGAAGACTTCAGGAACCAATGCAGTAACAGTTCATGGAACACAGAACATGAAAACTAATAAACGCACATGAAATTTACATTAAAGCCATGCTTTATACTGTTCTAAGGTTTCTTACACTTTACACGTTATCCAGCACTCTTTCACTAAGCGCAAGAAAAAAACAAAAGAGGTAATTTTTTGGGCTAGACTAAAAAAGATTCTGACATAATTTAACCAGAAGATAGGAAAAGAAAACCTAGGAAGTTTCAGAATCCCAAGAAAGGGCAGCTCATGGTAAAAGGTATAAGAACAGACTCCATTTGGTACTTTTTTCTGTTATTCCCCTCACCAAGATTTTGTATTTTCTCAATCCTGTGAAAGTTATCAGCCAAATTATGTCTGAAATAAAGTAAGACATTCAAAAAGGTGTAGACATTTGCAGCTGAATTTAACAGCATTAACCACTGTATTAAAAATACTGGGATTGAAAATTTAAGACCTCCTATGCTACTGGTGTCATAATTCAGTATCTGCATCATAGCTTTATACCACGCTCATCTGAATAATGGAAAAACCTAGTTATGCAAAAACCATAGTTAGTAAAGAATCTATGCCTCAATGCACAGGCAGCAATCCTGGTGTCTACTCACCAGGCATAATGGTAAAGGCGCTAAATATGCCATTAAAGAATTATAAATTATTGTACACAAACCCTTAACACCATTTTTAAACTACAGAAGTCCATAACACTTAAAATAAATCCCAAGTAATATTCAAAGAATTGTAACGTCAAAATACAGTACCTTTCCTGTCAAAAGAAGAACCCTTGTCTGTTCTGAAATGTAATTCCTGTCATTGCAAAAATCCTGTATAGAAAATAAAATAAAAATCAGCATGTGTTTAGATCTCTCAATCTTGCTGTTGCTTTTCCATATACATGACTGACTTCTCAAACTAGATGCTACTGTCAAGTGCTACAGGTATTTCACGCCATGCGATGTGCTTCAAATGAATCAATCTACTAAAGATAGGTCAAAATTATATTTTGGAGGAGATCTGTAGCAAGCCTTACTGAATGTCAGTATGTCGTTCCTGAAGCTGGGATTAACATTTTTCACTCTAAACTTTTTTTTTCTTTTTTTAAACAAACTCTAGAAAGGCTGTTAACTAACAGTCTAAGACACTGAAAAATGTGAATTATCTTCTTCAGTACAGCAAACACATCAAGTCTGGGCCAGGGAATTATTTTGGTTCCACTTCCACTTTTTAGAAGTATGCCTCTTAAAGAACGTACTGCTATTGCTGACAGTCGAGCTGTACTCACCAAGACTATTACTAGGCAACAAAAGGACCAAATTGTACAGCAAGCAAAATAGCCAAACAGCTACTGACAGATGTAAATATACCACTGGTAAGACAAAAACATTCTCTTTTTCTCTTTTGTCTGCTTTGCATTCCAGTTCAGATATATAATCAGCTTATACATACATTCCCATAGCTCTCACCTGGCTACAAACATTTCTGGCACATGTTCATAATAAACAGACAGCATAGCTTACAACTAATGTTCAAAAAACTTAATTGCTGAGAATAAAATATATGCATTTTCCCCACTCATGATGTTCAGTTATGGAGATAACCAGCTTTCAAACATAAAACTGAAAAGTATTTCCCCTCGTTACTTTGGAAATTAACAAATTTACCTTCTCAGGTTGTGCAAAAAATTTGGTTGGCAATACAGGGTCCTTCGGTGAATCTGCATTGCACAAAGCACTTTTGCTGTTGATGACACATAGTGCTACATCACATACTGTATAAAGTTTCTGAAGAAAACAAAAAAAAAAAAAAGACAAGCATGCTTTAGGAATTACTGTTTTAAAGGGTACAATAAACAGAATTCTTCAAAAAAATTAATCTATGTGTTGAAATAACCACTACAAATGACATATTTGGTAATTACATCGTTAACTGTACTGTTGGCTTTTCAACCACATACAGAAGTCCCTGTTTTTCATATGATTTTGCTTTTAAAAAACTAGTAATATTTTACATACCTAGCTGTAAACCAGAATCACCTGCTCAATCAAATCACCATAAATGGTTTCTAATCTCTGCTAGAAACTAAGAGGTTTAACAGTAGCGGTATAATGCAGCATTTCCTCCCCCAAACCACAAAAGACATTTATGTTGGGAAACTAGGCAGTAGGAGTTAAAATAAGGCAGGCAGCAGAAACAGTAATGTTTAACAGATTTTGTTTATTAACTTCATTAGGTATTGCTGCTGGACAAGGTCAGCAAGGTTCTGAAAGAATAAGATTGGCAACAGACAGACAATGCTTGCAATTAACACTCTCTCTAAAAGATCACAAAGATGTCTGAACTAGTGCTTTCAGATTTCCTGCAAATCCTGTTCATCAAGTGCTGGGTGATGAGCTGAGGGTTTCACAACACTTATCTGAATTGCTTTCCTTACTTCATTTGCCTTTGGCTCATCAGGAGACTGAGCATCTCGGGTAAGCTTGATGCTTTCTGCCATCTTTTTCATGAAGGCATGGCTATTGTTCTCATTCTTAGTCATTAAAACTTCAAGCATAAACCACAGGCACCTAAAAAGCCATAAAACCACAAGCAATTACATTCCAGCTTTTATACTGTAGCTCCCCAATATAGCAATGTCTTAAAATATTTTTGTCAGCTGTACTAGCTTTTCTTAAGAAACCACAATCAATTTGAAGATGTAAACAGGTAACATCATCCTAAGGTGTAAACAGAATCTAGACTTTAAACACAGAGTCTTAATTATTCTTTCCAGAATAAACCTGCCAAATTAGTGTGCTTCATATTGTATCTATAGATGCTGCCCAACCACACAAGGTTTTCCTCTTCCAAATATGAACAGAAGCCAAGAATCTTGGTGCTACCATCACACAGATGAAATTCTGTAATCACTACCTTGGGGTTTCTATCAACAATGAACCATAACCATACTCAAAACAGGCTTAAACAAATCATACTGCTGATAGACTAATGTGGTTTAATATAGGAATTCAAATAGGAGAGGAGATCCAAAACTGAGCCGGTCAGATTTTTGCTAATGGTCCATATGGGAGGAAAAAAATTCTTACAGGTAGACGTAATGGAATTAGCTTTCCTAATTTTCTCTCTTTAAATCTAATTTATTTTACTGGGAGAACTTATTATATTTTGACTAAAATGTTTAAGAACTTTTCAATTATGATATAAAGCACAACTGGTCCATCCATGCTATCATTCGCTATTTACAGCTGCACGTGGCTAGAAGGTCAACAGTCATAATATGGTAAAATTATACTTAGTTGGGAAAGACATATGGGCGGGTATGAGAAATGCAGGCTTCGCCAGTAGCTAATTTAATTCTGAAACTCTGGAAGAGAGATTATCCTGTAGAAAGAGGCTAATAAAAAACTAGAAAAATAGGATGACTGAACATCAGAATTCCCTGTCCACAAAAGCCCCAATCTTCTTAACTGATACAAATTAAAGATTGTAAGACAAGAGATGAAGGAACATTTCTCTCAAGAACTCAAAAGTGAAAGAGGGTTGTGCTCTGTCAAAACACTTCAATAGTTATCTGGTGTTGAAATAAAATAAGACATCTATATTCTGACTTGCATCAAAGAGCAATAAATTTAGGCTTTAGTAAATAAAACTCTTGGATACATTTACATCCATCTATTCACTATTCTCAAGAACTTAAATGAGATGATTACAGTACTGATAAAATACCATACTGATCCGACTTCTACAAAACCAAATATTACTACTGAGGACAAATTTTACTCTGGTAATTCCAGTTAACATGTATCAACTTCAATAGTCTGACTTCCTCACTAAGTCAACAAGTCAAATCATTATCAACCCCGAACAAGACCTTTCCAGAACAACAGTGGGATTTCACAGAAAAAACAGGCACTAGAGGAACACAGTCACATGAAGGAAGTTCATTTTCTGTATCTATTTCAGTATTTTTGGAATATTAATTTGGAAGAAAAAGACACTGTCTCAATCTGAGAAACAACCCCAAACATACCTCATCAGGACAATCTTAAACTCCCTAAATATAAGTATCACAGATTATAGCTAAGGAACTTGCTGATCATGTATTTACTTTACATGACTGAACTTAGGCCATGTAAAACCAAGACAAACTAGGGAGACAACTGCAAAACACACTGCCAAATCTGTTTTTCCATGTTTGCAAGTGTCTATGCTAACACTTTAAAGTGAACACTGAGTTTCAGAACTCTTGAAAGAAACTGTATTACATTATATGAGAAAAATGTTTTGCATTTATCTCAGTAGACTACTCAGAGAAATATTCCTGCCAAAATTCCTGTACAGAGTATTTCTTTGTTTGGAGCAGTCCTCTCTGGCTAGTTTAGCCAGCCTGTGACAAACATGAGGGAGGAAATCTGACAACAAAAAAAAGCTATGCAAAGGGTGTCAAAACCAGCTCTAGCGCACTACAGAAAGCACTTCTCGGATAAGTATTAACTCAAGAACTGTGAATAAGAATTTGTTACACGTATTTTGGATAGAGCACATGCTGGAGGATGCTTTCAGATGCTGGAAGGAACAGGGGGTCCTGGGACAAGATGTAGACTTGATAATTAGGTAAGAAGTTTCCACTGACTTCAGATTCTGAACAGGTGTGAGACAAGAAACTCAGAAATCAAAACAAATGAAGTTTTTCATTTAAAGAAAGAATCTGGTTTGGACCCTCACAGGTGAAGGTGCAAAAGGAATTAAGATGTGAACTCACCTATCTGTACCAAGAATGAACTGCTTTTCTGATGATGTATGTTGTAGTATGAAGTTATACATGTCTTTGTAAGAGCAACACTGCTCACAGTTCCACCAAAAATAAACACAAGGAAAACCCTCAAAACACTAAAACCAATGCTCTGTGTGTGTGTCTGTGTGTGTATGTGTGCTTTAACAACTTTTAGAAAGTGTCAAAACTTAACTATTTCTTAAAATTCATGACAAGACACAAAGGAATACAAAAGTTATACTTAAGGTATGAAATATTATTTGAGGCATACAAGAAGGTCTCAAAGTGGAAGCAGTACAGAACATGCTTCTTTATGACAGGCTTGTGTACACTAATCTGTGCTGAATACATCAAGAGGCACTAAGCTGCACTGCAGGCATACAGTCCAAATGATAAGTCAGCACCAAACTTAACATGAATGCTAGCAGATTTGCATAGGGGGAAAAAGAAAAAAAAAAGTGGTTTTCAAGTCTTGGAAAATCTCTGTATCTTACAATACTCTGAACTGACATTGCTTGGCATCCTTTAAGTGCATTGGAAAATTCTACAGATATTCCTAGATACAAATACAAGAATCTAAAATCATCACTTTATGAGAAGACAACTCCACTTATTTGGTATACTGTGGTGTGACCTACAGCCTACCATTTGGGCTTTCATAATACACTGCTAAGCAATTGTTGATGGCTTCTTCCCTTGGTTAAAGTGTTAGACACTTCCATGATTACTGTCTTGCAAAATGCCATTGATGAAGCAAAGAGAACCTCTCTTCCTGATCAGTTTTCCCCAAGCACAGAAAAATTCTCAGCATAACAATTCTAGAATCATTTGGCACTTACTCTTTGACATCACGAAGTTGATCAACATCCTGAGGCTTTGTGAAATCTGGATCATGTGCCAGTAAGTGAATCATATATGGTACCACATATTCAGGCAGCAAGGATAGCAATTTTTCTACAATAACAAAAGAAAATAATCATAAACAGCATCTATATTAACCCCCCTCCATGCACATCACAAGAAACACTTTTTCAAAGTCTTACTTTTTCAAAGGTGGAATGTAAAAATTTCAACTTGCATTTTCTTCCTACAAATTTTACTTTTAATGAATCATTAAAAAGAAATGAGTTTTACTACTAAGAAATTACTTATTCTTACTTCAGAAACACTGTGATAAAGCCTAAGCTATCAAAAACCACCATTTTCTTTTTTGAGCAATACAACTACCACAGTAACAACACTATATTTGACAATGTAATTTTTAGCAATGTACAGAAAAGTATTTTATGGTTTATGCTAATGCTAAACTAAGTACATTAAGATTTGAATGTATCTAATATAAAGATGAGGAAACAAATTAAACTTATTCAGTGCTTCTTTACAGAAGCAATTTCCTTTAGTTTTAACCATTATTCCTTTCAGTTTATTATTTGACTGTTCTTAACAATTTTACTGATATACTAACCATTAGCCATAGGATTCTGCTTAATATATTCTCTTCGTATACTGATGTTTTTGAGCAAGCACTGTCTGGCATGTGCTCTTCTCTCCTTCACAGGGTCTTTGGCACACAAAGCAAAGATTGCCATATATTCCAGAGGGAGCAGTAATTTCACAAGTGCCTTATGCAGTTTCTGGGCAAATATCTGCCTCACTTGGTAGCACTCATCCTACAGCAAAACATAAGGAGTGCAATTATAAAAATCTTGGGTTTAAAACAGAAAAACAAATAAAAATTAAAGAGGTGTTCATAGAACTATGAGGAGACTTTTTAAAATATCAACAGGTGCAGCACAGTAAATATCTTGAAATTTCAAGAACTCTTAAAAGCTGCAATGAGAAATAGAAAATACTCAGTGTAGTGGCAACAGAAGCTCAGATGTAAGGACCCTGAATTTAATTAATTAAAAGTCACTTCAATTCAAATGCAGTTACTTACATTAATGACAAGTGCACAGAGCTGGAACTGTTCTGGAGTAATTATTTCATGGTAACAGGGTTCCTGTGCAAGCTTCATTATTGCACTACCAGCAGCTAACCGCAGTCGAGACATATCTGATTTACTATACAAACATGAGAGGAAAAAACCAACAAAACAAAACTCAGTGATTCTTAAATTACTTGCATGTCACAATTTCTTATTTTTATAAGATCAATGAGCAATTAAGGCTTTCCTTTGTCAGATTAGATCACAGTTCTATAACTTCAGATTGAGCTAAATTAATCCAACCAAACCTGTGAAAATAAGGTGCTTGCTTTCCCCCCAAAATAACTGATCGTAGTAAAACAGTGAAATGAGTAAAGTCTCTTGTTTTCGTATCACTGTCTAAATGAAAGCAATGATTTTGCCATAGGTTTTAACTTTCCTTCCTTCACCCTCAGAATGAAGATGAGGTGCAAAGTTACCTGATTGCTAGAATAAAAAAGCTCGACCCAAAATCACCCAACTCCCAAGTGTGTTAAATCTCATCACTCAGTTGTTTTCAAAGACACCACTGCTGGTCTTCTACTCCCTAGTCTTTTACTGTCAAGATATATGTCTTTTACTGTCAAGATATCTGAGATTATTAGTAAATTACAAGAAAAAAGGAGTATCAAGCACATTTTTGTTCTGCCATTTCACTCCTAATACTGAATTCCAATCAGATCTGTTTTCTAACATCCCATTAGCCAATACTGCTATTACCTTAAAAGTCTAAAGAAGCTCCAAAATAATTAATACCCTTTGAAATTCTACAACAAAACTGACGGTAGCCTGAAAGGAACAAAATCTGACCTGATCCGCTTCTGTTCTGTCAAGTCTCCTTCGCTGACGAGCATAGCTGATAATAACCGGAGCGTGGAATTTGCAGATTTTGACTGGTTGTTTTTCATACCCAACAGCCAGCGTACCAAAAGTTTAATTGCTTGCACCTATTAAACACAAACAAATCAACAATGAACTTACTTCCTAGAGTTGGTAAGTCACTAAGACCTACTGCTGTCAAATTGACATTTCCACAGATTCCTATTTTTTTGAGCCTATTTATTCTTAAAAGGAACAGAACTAAGCAGTAACTATTTACAGAGTGAAGGAGGAAGTAGCACTCTGTGACATAAGGACATTTCAAATATGGTTCAGTGTCTTCACCAAGTGCATCTTTATGATGCCGGATACTTGCTACATGATTAAAGGTAAGATCAACTAGATATGGCCATTTCTAGAAATGGCCATAAGGTTCACAGTAAATAGCCTATAAAGTTGAATGAATACAATTTATTAGGGTGTCAATTTATTTCAACTCTGTTCTGTTTACAGTCAGTAAAGTCAAATCTATTTTCTTGGAAGGAAAATGAACTTTTGAATCTCAATTTTCTCAGCATTCAGCATAATTAGTACTGGTAAGTGAAGACACCAAAATGCATAACTTTCACCAGTTCTACAACTGTGTGTATAATCCACAAAAAATCCACAACACTGCATATTCTAAGGAGACTAATGGAAAAGTACTCAAACAAATTTATTTTAATACTCTCTGTTTCACTATTTGGAAAAAAAGGAGATTTTTAACCTCAAATATAGGCATTATTACTGACAGCAGATCACTCACCTTTGCTAGTACTTCTGGAGAAACTTCTTCATCTGGAGACCACAATTTTCCGTTTTTCTCACCTGTTGACTACAGACATTCATGTAAGTTTAAGAACCGGTTCAACCCATACAGAAAATGCAGAAGTAAAAATGGAAAAAAGAACTAAGCTGTCTTTCACACAAAGATCTTTTATAATGCAATTATCACTGTACTAGCCATTCACAGAACATTTCTTTATTTATTCATTTAACAGAAAAAGCTCTACTCCCCACAGAGCTGAACAACTAGCAAATAAAATAATAAGGACTTTCCAAAAAAAAAAAAAATCTTACCCTGTCATTCATTAGAAGATCTTTCACAATGAAGTTTGCAACAACAGATTTCATTGGAGAAGCAAACTGGTCTGGAGCCAACATAGAAATATGACCCAATGAGACTAATGGAGTTATAAGTTGTTCTGGTACATCAGCATTCAAACTTCTACTAAGAGGCTAAGGAAGGGGGGGAAAAAAAATAAATCAGCTATAGATAAGTAAATTAGCATGCCTAAAACCAATTTATTTTCCTGCTGGATTGCTACTGAGTTTCACAGTTTTTCTATAAGAATTAATAACATTAGCAAATGAAAATGGAGAACGAATGTGATTTCCTAATTAAGAGAGTAACCAAAAATCTCATATGATATATGGGCAAAACAAATTTTACAATCTCTTCTCATTTTAATGGAGAAATACATTCAGACCTGGGAGACATGGGGAAAACTGTGAGTCAATTCTATTCAGGAGCTGTGAAAACCTAAACTGTAACTGCAAATGGCAGAAAATAATAGCAGGTAAAAAACACTTGGAAACCACTAGGGACATTGCTATTAGTGATCAGTATTTCCCTTCTAGGAAACAAACCAGGATAATTCTGTGCTGCTCTATCACCCAGCATCCTCACATCATACTTTGGTGTTAGGGAAGGAACATGCACTCTCAGAGAAGTCTAAGCAGAGACCAAACTTTTAAAGTCAGAGCTTTTCACATTTGTGAATTATGACCAGGTTCAAAGATAGCTAAGATTAAGGACCTAAGATATTCTACAAGTGCACATTAGTAATGTTATTATTTAAGAGATTACAGTGAAAAGTAATAAACCCTCTGGTATGGAGAAGGTGACTTGCTGCTTCACAACTTGTCTAAGCAAACAGTAAGCTAATGTCTGAGCCTAAGTGTCAAGTAGTTATTCTGCACTAACTTCCTTTGTAAGAAAGTGATGTATCTGCAAAGACCTTAAAGCAATTTAATAAAAGTTCAAAAGTAGAAGATGTTATCTCTCATTAACTATCTGCTAAATGTCTTCACAGAATTTAGTGTATATCATTCCAGCATATTTAGCTTACTTTCCCCAAACTTTTCCTGTGTAGACAAAAAGGAATACCTTATCTATCAGGCATCAGAATACTACAAAATCTTGACTGTAAGAGAGAAACATTAATCATTTGCTATGTAATATTAACAGCTTATCTTGACTACCATGCACTTGTAGGTTTCCCAACCTCATAAATTATCTGTTAACAAACAGTCTCCATGTTAATTAGTAGCATCAATTAAGAACAGAAACAGATTGTAAAAACAAAAAAAGCAAGGCATACCTCAAAGATCTGTGCAAGTTGCACTTCTTTATTTGAAAATATGGCATGTATACAGTGAACAGCTTGTTTTGCCTGATGAGGAGTGCCTCTTTTTGCTTTCTGATGCAAAATGGGAATTAGTGTTCTGCAAACATTAAACAAAATATTTCAAAATGCAATTTGTAATCTACAAAAAATAAAGCTCTTCACCTATACAAATCTATCCTCACTGTCCTACAATTCACCATCCTTTGATGTCTGTCCAGGAAAGATCATAATCATAAGTGAAAAACAGGGTGGAATTGTATTAAGTAATACTTGTTGAACATCTGACTGTTCACATTTAAGCAGAAAAAAGCCCACAGGGAAAAATCAAGCATGAAAGAAAATAATGATCAAAATAATGCAGTTTAGGAAGCCAAAAAGAAGGTGGGGGGGAACCTGACAGGTTCAGCTAAGGTAAATACCTGGGGTTATTACCCAAGCTTGGAAGTGACAGGGCTGAAGGAAATCTATGAAAGCTAGGAATAACCATTAAACAGCAGATTATATGCCTTTCATATGTTTATATGCCTTTGCTGCTTAAACGCTGGTCTTTAACTGCAACATATATAAACAGCTGCTTGGTTTTGAGCTTTTGCATTTGAATCCCATGAAATCTATCTGCTGCTAAGAGGCCATGGAAGGCAAGAGCAGGGCAGAAGCCACTCTAGAGCCCAGGTCAAGTTTGGTGAGATTGTTTGGTTCCACTTATGAGAGCACTGGAAGGCAAGAGGGCATCATCTGAGACACTACTCAGCAGGATTACCACACAACTCATCCAGCAACTGACAGGAGAAAATAAAATTACCTAGAAAGAGTCAGAGAGAGAATCATCTAAAAGAGAATTCCTTGTGCTCTTGAAAGGTAGAGTAACAACACAGTATTTAGTACATGGATTACTTAGTATCCAGCCTTCACTGACACATTCTACAAAATTGAGATCAGCAACAAGAAGTGGAAGAACAGCTTGCAAGGTTGAAAGAAAGAATTCTCATACAATTTCCTCAAAAAACACACAAAACCCCAAAACAAACAGAAGACTTCCTAGAAAAATGTTAAGAGTATCCTGAAGTATGAAAAATGTCTCTTCTCAAACCTGCCAAGACTTTACAAATTGGATTAAGAACCAAAATAGCAAAAAATTCAGTAAAACCTAGTTAAAATAAGTTTCAATGCCTAACCTACAGTTTTCATAGTGTAAATACGGGTACATTAAAGGGACTTTGCCAAGCATTGATGCACCAGTTACGCATCATATACCTCCTCACACCACAACTGACATAGACCTACAAAAGGTGAAACCTGACATGTTTACATGCACCTTTAAATGTTTACATCTACAAGTTTACTCATAGTGCACAGGCTCTATCTGAGCATGGCCAATGCTTCCATCACTCTAGTGTCATATGGCAGTCCACATGAGGAAGAACTTGGTCTACTGCTGGTGGACACTGCTTCAAAGGACAGCAAGCAGCATGCTTGCTTTAAACAAGTGGTTTAAAAACTCCAACATAACAACAAAACACAGGTCACTTAAAACAAACTATCTTGTCGATTATATAAAATCTTCCATTTATGATAAAGATTTCTAAATAGAAAATCTGGAACATCTACTTGTCCTCAGACTTCTTTTCTTTGTGTCACTGTAAATACACTGACCTGGTTTTGGCTTTCAGAACATTAACCTGGCTTGCCTGCAAACCATCCCAAAGGCTAAACCTCCATTTTGACAGATATATTTTTAAGTTATTTGAGACTGCCCAGACTATACTTCATCGATACCTTGCTAAGGCATGAAGCCAAAATAAACATCAGCAATATAAGCTCCTTTGACAAAAGATGGCACACCCCAGCAATGCGCAGTTTTGACTGAATTCTAGTCGGGAAGTACAGACAACTGGAAGTACAGACAACTATACTTGGAACTATACTGGAAATGAGGATTTTTGTGCTTTTTCTTCTCTTCACTCCTACAAATATCTTTAAAGGAGTCTTGTATATGAACTTCCAACATTTTTCTTTTGCCCAAAATCTGACTCAAATCCACAAAAAATCGCTCAGGTTGCCTCTTCAGTTCCCTGACAACTTCAGGTGTACACTGGTATGAAATTCAGCATGGTAATATCTGAGATGCTATTTCAATAAAGAAGAATTTGAAACCTGTGCTCTATAATCTGGATTAGTTAGTTACTAAGAGGCTAATTTTAAGGTCTTAGATGTTACCCACAAGGTTTTCAATAGCCTGTGAATACCTAGTAGATTATGCCGCTTTAATCAGCAGTTAAAGCATGAATTGTATAATGATGACTTACAGAGAGCCAATTATTCTTTGTTAGAAATTCATGCCTGCTTTTGGATTTTGTTTCCCAACTTGTTTCATAACAAACAGAGCTGTGAACTATCACTGATTATACTTTTGTTCCTTACAAAGATAGAAAAACTGTGTGAAGGGCAGATCTGAGTAGAAATGATGCCAAAATAATATATCCTCACCATATTCTTGCTGTTGCTTATTTTGTAACCTGGGAAACATGATACACACTGCTTTTAATATGTCTACTATAAGAATTTTAAGTACCACCTATCATCTTCAATAAATACACAAACATTCCCAGAACACAAAAACGAAGAGACAGAAAGGTAGTAAAGGAACAAAAAATTACGGAAGAGAAGCTGTTCACATTTACAAGACTATAAAGTTAACTTTAGGGGCAACATACTGAATAAACGATCAAGAGGAAGAATTCCACGTATGAAAAGCACCATGTAAAGAAATACACTCACGATCTTATCTGTGGCAAGTCTGTTTCTATTTTGTGACCCGTGTTTCTGAAAATCTGTATGGCTGCCTCAGCTACCTTATCATCTTCCATCCTGAGGCACTGAAGCAGAGACTCATAGGTCTCTGCAGAGTGGAACGAGGTAGGATGTGTAAAGGACAGAACCTGCAGATAGACATTAAAATAAAGGTGCATTTATTTACAGTAATTGAATCATTAGAAAAACAAAATTATGGCTGTTTATGAGCATTACCATCATCATCAATAGCTATTACATGCTCATATGAGATTATTATGTTCAGTAAATTCATCTTGGGGAATGTGATATAAACATTTTCAAATAAATTAATCTATGCTTTGTTCTTCAGGTCCTCCCATCTTCCAAATAGTTTGTAAGATACTACATTACTTGAATATGTAAATGTATTTATTAATTTATTATTCAAAAGTATTCATCTACATTACAATATACCTAAGAATGTTTTTTTTTTTTAACTTAATTTAACTGAACTGAAATCTTAACTTCTCCAGAATCTATAGTCTCTGAGCAGAAAAGAAATCAAGGAAGGTAAGGTACCTACCTACAAACAAAATGGATTACTAGCCTTTTAACCTAAAGCTAATGAAATATAACTCATCCTTTTAAACAGAATAAACATCAAAACCAAACTAAGCATGCAGACATTCCAGGTAAGGTAAGAGAGAACAAGAGCTTCTCCCAAAGCAAAACTATATTAAGTAAATTTCAGATAATGTAAGGTAGGAAGAAAAACGAAAAGTTGCATGTATTTTGTGAAATCTTGGGATTTATCTTGGTTTCTTTGATCAAAGTTGCCCACTTGCATGAGTATCAATGTGTGAAATAACATTCTCAAAGATACCCATGTCACAGCAACAGAATCTTTAACCTTGGCAGATTCCTGAGTTACATTACTTTTTTGCATGTTTCCATATAACTATTTCTACCATGGTTGCCATTACCAAATTTGGTGTGATTTGTCTCCATAAACTCCACCTCATTCACTCACACTTCTGAAAAGTCTCAGTTGAATTATGTAACCTTGCCTTCCTCTCTCATGTTTTCATACTTCCCTTTGTAACATGTTGAGAATAAAGTCTCATCAGTGAACTGCCAAATCCATCACAGATGTTTTCCAAATATTTCAAATCCTTCTTTCTACCCCAGGCATCTCTCACCACCACGAAGAACACAAGTTCCCCATCCTCCTTTTTTCCCCTCTACGTAACTTGGCTCTTGAATTTATTGCTTGCCCTCCTTCCACGATCAAACAAGCCCCGAAGAATGCACCCCTTCTAATTTCCCCATTTCTCTTCCTCTCACTTTACCTCTGCACTTTCTTTTAAATGACTCCCCTAAGCAGAAACCAATTTCTGCTTTAATGTGTGTATTTCAAGTCTAGGCACTCTTTTCAAACCATACTTCTTAAAGAAAAAAACCCCATTCCTTACATTATTCTTTTCTCAAGTATTAAATAACTAAACACATTCATACACTGAAAAAGTAATTATCTAAATAATAACTATTAAAACCATGCTAACACTAATTCATTAGTCATACCACTTTTGTCCCTTCTATTACAAACTACAGCTGCATTAATGTAGATTACCTTGAGAAGTTCAAGTCCTGCACGAATAGCAGTATCAGGACTTACACCCTCCTCTTCATCATCAGCTGTCCCCTCTATGGATTTATTCATTAGTTTTACTAGTGCACTGAAATAACAGACACAAAAAGAAAAAAGCAAATGAGTGTGACAATGTACAAAGATTACTTGGTTCTGACAATAAATGAAGGGAACACAATAGTTCATTATGGGGGGAGGTTGTGTAGTTGATCTTTTGGTTTATTTTGTAATCAAAGTATTCAAACATTCCTTTTCCTTCTGAGTTAAGCTTTACACAGACTTAATTTTTCTGGGGAGAAGGGGCAAGGAATAAAACAAACAAAAAACACCAAAGAAAACCCACTATGTTGGCAGCATTCAGATCAACATACAGTTGCATGAGTTTCAGAACACAATTAGCTTGCCAGACAAGTCTCAAAAGAAATCCAAACATTCTCTTACACAATCCCACAAAAGCTAATTAATTCAACTGCTATATGCAGGACTGTTGCAGTTAATTATGTGAAAATTATCATCATAATTTTCACCAGAAGTTCCACAAATAGCAGTTTCACCAGGAACAACTGCTGTATTTTTTAAAAATCATTTGCAGACAGCACTGCAAAAAAGTATTAAAAGACCCCATGAAACTGCATCCTTTGCAAGCCCAGCCACCCAGGCTGCTAGAAACTAAGACATCTACATAAAATATTTATTGTAAACAAGTGTATTTTTCACTTGTACGACAGATTAATTTAAATCCCAAGAAAATACCCTCTTTTTTAAACTCCTCCCTCTGGTCATTCACATCATCTTTATAATCATTATGAGTTAGTATGATCTTGGAAACTTACCTAATGGCTTCTGAGTCAATATGTACAGGGGCAATTCTTTCCAAAAGAAATTTGACCATTTCCAGAAAAGGATTTGTTGGCTGCTTAGGATTTGCAAGTTTCCGGGCTATCTCTCTCTACAAGAACGTTAGATACAAACAAGAATTGTACTCATTTTACTTACTTCTTAAGCGTGTTGAATAAGCTAAATATAGCCACTTCTTCTAACCACAGATTGTCTATATAGTGAAGCATATTCTAAGGGGGGCTGTTAGCTCCAGATCTTTATCACATCATATTGAAAGCAGACATGCTTTAAAAACTATTTGAATGCAAGATGCATTTAGGTTTCTAAATGTTCTTCATTTAGAAGAGTTCTTCACAGTTTCTTAAGCAACTGCAAGCCAGATACAAAACAGAATCAAGGGAGACCTAAGTGCAATGCAGATGCAGTGCAATGCAGATGCAATTTAAATATCTACATTGACAAGAGTAATGTATAAGTCTGTAGGTAGCCCTGTTGTATATGTGAGATTTCATAAGAAACAATGAAAAAACAGCACTACTTTCAGATGTGCAGAAGCACTACACTACCTTTGCTACAACAGATGTTCAGACCCTATGTACTTGCTTTGGATCCAAAAATCTGGTTTTCCCCTCTGAATGCCCCAGATGTCAAGAGCACTAAATTCAGCTGTGAACCCAGCAGAAGGTGAACAAGAAGTTATTTTCTGTTTTGAGCGTAAGTCTAAAAATCTCTTAAAGAAATGACTTCTTGACATTCCTTCTCCTAAATGGCTGAATGCTGCAGACCCTACAAACTAGGATATTGTTCTGTTATGCTAAATTATTTTCAGGAAGAGGGAAGAAACCTTCCTTTTGAAACTGCATCACTGCATTCCCAATGAACAAAGCTTACTAGCTTAGAAGGAGACATATTTTCTACATCAAGTGATTTGGACATAAGAACTAAGTCATTCTGTTCCATGTACAAATTTCAGAGTATAATATTTGGCTTGTTGGTACTCAGAAATTCCAACAATGTCAGAAGACAGTTTAGGAACCACAGAAGAGACACTACGTTAGCCTTTCAGGTTTCATTCTTGATGCTCATATTTCCAGGAAAGAATAAAGCTAATGTTTTAAACAGGAAGCAAGATTACGTTCATAAATCATATTTTCCATAATTTCTACAGGTTAACCAAACAGGTATTTTATGAAAATCAGAAAAATATAAAAATCATGTTAAAGTACCAAAAGAGACCACGAACTCCAAAGAACCGGTTTAAGCACAAACATCTGAAGTGTGAAAGTTTGCTTTTCCATTTCCTTACCACACAGACATCTGCCTGTTTGCAAGAACATGTAGGGCTAATTAACAGCTCAAGCTGGGACCGAAGTTTCTCATCGTCTCCCAGAACCTGATTGAATTTCTTCACAAAATCTTGTGCTTTTCCAGGATCTGGAAGGTTTTCTGTGTGATCAAACACAATTCATCATAAGATAAGTCTGCCACTTCAGTACGCCAATATTCACAGAAATACAATTTCCAGGAATGCTGCAATAACAGTTTACAGGACTCATTAGCACTTACTTGCTATGGTCATCAGCTTTCCAAACATGGCAGCACTGTTTGCTTCTGACTGAGGACAACAGCAAAAACAAACAAATCAGTGATACCTCCCTTATACAAATATACCTCTAAGCTGATCTGTTAGCTCTCCAGCACTACAGTCTACTCTGGAATCTTATGGTTTATGTTTCTATTTTAAGAATGAGCACTAGAATAGTATAACAGCATCATTAGCAGCTACTACATATGGAAAAAGAGGGAAAAAAATCTTGCAATATCAAAGAGCTAAAAAATTTCACAAATTCATGAAACAGATAAAAATAAGCTGTTGGAAAAAAATACCACCTCAATAAAAACCCCCAAACAATTCCTCCATATCCATCTCCAAAACACACCACACCCTCAAAGCAATGCCCTTCTATTTAAAGTCTGTGGCAGTTTGAAGATATGCTTATAAATAAAATTTCTGTATAAATACTCAAAAACTTTTGTTTTCAAGCAAACAACTAAATCATTTGCTTTACATCACAACATATTCCACTCTCAAAATACACTGTAAAATGAAAACAAAAAAAGGTCTGTCAAAAGAAGACAAAAAACATGCTGATGATTTTTTTTTTTTACTTTTCCCAAAGTTACTGACCAGTAATATAACAGTAAACTTACGGAGGCCATACACATTTAAGCGCTACTGAAATGAACTTTACTTCATGAGACCAGAACATTTTCTACATATAGAAATCAGCAGAATAGTAAATTCACATTGCACAAACAATAATATAGTATTAAACACCCCCCAATAAATTAGTCTAGCAGGTCCATTGTATAAAGTATTAATATTTTCAAAACCGTACAGTGGGTTGTTTATGCAAGTCTAGTAATTCTCGTACGTGACTCCTTAGCATGTTCTGGCACTTCCACATCTCATTCAGTGCTCTGCAAAAGTACAAAACCAGAAAAGAAAAGCTTACCCATTTACCCATGACAAGAACATGCTAGATGTAACATAAATAACCAACCCTGTTTACTAATCCAAGTGCAACATCTGCTAGGTACAATCAAGATCTACCAAGTATTAAACAAACCTGTTCCAAACTAGGTGGAACTGATTTTCTCATTTTACAGAACATCTCCTCTCTTATTATTCTGCTTGGAACAATTTCACTTATATTGGACACTCACAGTATGTCTCACAAACACACAAATCATCTTCAAAACAACATTTTCCAACATAAAACACATGCCAGTATAAACAAGAATTCAGTTACATATACCTCCATCATGGACCCTAATACAGAGCCAATTCAGAATTCACTAGTTGGACATTTTAAACTCTGCATTATGCTCACTGGATGAAAACAAACAGATAAAACCAGTCTTCAAATATCAAGGTATTGTTTTGTCTAACGAACACGTGGATTTTCTATATAAAAGAGAAATGTTTTAAAATACTCTTGCAAATGATGCTAAGCATCAATTACTTATATTTTTATTTAAATGCTGATACTACAAGGAAGATTATATAGATGTTGGAAAAAGCTGAGAAAGCAAGCATTTTCTCAATAGAAACTATACTCACTTGACAGCATTTGGATCCAAGCTAGCATACAAATAGTACAAGCATTTCATTCGCTCTTCCGTTTCCAAATTGTGTGGAACGAGATACTGAGCAAAGATTTTTTCTACTAATAATCTGCAGGAAAAGAGATAAAAACTGTACATTTCCAAAAGTGGTGATAACTTTTAGACAGCTGAAAAACCCAAGAAATATTGGAAGTCATTAAAATTAGATTTTTCATCAGAGAAGACAAAAAAGTAGTGGTCTTTTTCTTATCTGTAAAGACCTTTTCCACTGTTGATAGAAAGATTAGCAAGAACTGCTTCTTGAGAGCTTGTCCATGTTCTTCCATTTTCACCTTTAAGAGGGAGTAATTGCTTTATTTGTCACTATCCAAATTCTCTCTTTTCTTTAGGCTCTGAGAACCATCCTTTGTTCACTCTCATACAAAACGCAGAGGGATACAGATAATAAAGAGCCCAAATAGAGAAGAAAAATGAGTAATTTCAAATGTTTTGCCTTTTTTCCTGTTTTATCTTAACCCTTCCCTCCCTCAAGGATACTTCAGATTTTTGCTTGGGGGGGCGGGGGGGGGGGGGGGGGGGGGGGGGGGGGGGGGGGGGGGGGGGGGGGGGGGGGGGGGGGGGGGGGGG
>JBCJKH010071243.1:12478-22953 GCA_039877255.1 Loriculus beryllinus
TCCCCCCCCCCCCCCCCCCAGCTCCCAGGATCTTCCTTCAGTCATGGCAAACTGTGGGCAAATACAGAAGAGTTGCAAGGCTCCAAACAAAGTAAGTGAAAGAAAACACTCAGGTTCACAAATCTTGAGGAACAATCCCAACTATTTGCACGGCCACTGCCTTACTCTTCTTCCCACCGACACTAACACAGGCATAGTCAGGAGTTAACCTTAAAAACAATTAAAAGGTCTTCATGGTGAGATGCCAAAATGATGACTGGAGGAGAAGGGGAAAGTAAAGGTACCTGCTCAATAGTAAACACTGCTTTATAATTTTTGTCAAGTTTCAGCCACTGATTAGGGATTGGCAAAATTGAGCAGAGACAGGTTAGCAATAAATCAAAGGTTGATACACTCTTGTCTTGAGGTACCCTAAGATGTCCCTCTACCAGATTTTCTATTATTGGGCTGGTGTATTGTTGTTCCCATCTCAGCTGAGATCATGTACCACACATTAATATGCAAAATGCTTCACCACCAGTATTAACAGAAGAACACTTAACATCTTATTCATGCCAGATATTATGAAAAAATTATTTTACAAATCTATTTGCTACATTTCTCCTCCCCTCTTACTTGCTGTTTACTTAACTGCTGAGATCACTACATTTTAAATGTAGACATGAACCTTAACATGAATATCAACTAACATCTTCTGACTGAGCTACAATTTAAAATGTCAGTTCCAGGCAAACAAGTGAGCAAAACTTGTGCGGGTATAATTTATTAGCACTGTAAAATGGACTGCTGCTAAGTTCTTTCCTCCAGCAATGACAAAATTAGTCCCTAATCAGACTGGAACACACTACAGGGAGTTACAGGATCACCCTAACTCTGGAAGCTGATTCAGGTTTTCATATTCTTAACTGAAAACCAGACAAAACATTAAAAAAACATATTGTACAGTAATGATGGCAGACTACATCCTAAAATGTATTCAAAGGATGCCCCATCACCCACAAGAAAGAAAACTCCCTTTGCTGAAGAACACAGTGGCACAGGAATGTAAGGCTGCACGCGATATTAAGGCAGAACCTAATTAATTTGGTTGTCCTAAAAATTTAACCACATAGATTTTAGAAAGGTTTGTTCACTTTATTGTTAAAGCTTTAAGAACTAGAGGCTTACTACCTCAGGAGGTGGCTGATAGTGTGCTTAGCTATCACGAAAGGTATGTGTTTTTTTCCTTGGAAAAACTAGATCTTCTCATCACAGCATCAGAGATTATGAAAAACAAATGTTTGTTATGCTGCCTATAAACAACCTTTTCAAAAATTTGAATTCTAGCCTTTTTCCTCATTTTGAGACTAAACAAATGTTTATACATCAGTGCTTCTTCCATCCACTCATTTCGTGCTATGCATTTATTAAGATGTTCTTCCATTCTAAAATTACATCACTTTTCTGTTCTGAACTTCCTCTTAACGGTTCCGGATCTCACCTCCAGTTTACCAATTTTAATGTGGTCTTCCACAGTGCTTGCAGTCCAGCTTGACGTTTACAGGCTTTGCTTAGCCATGAGAGGGCTCTAAGGAATCTTATCGATGTTTGTAATAAATACCTGACGGGAGGGAGTAGAGAAGATGAAGCCAGACCATCCTCAGTGGTGCCCAGTAAGAAGACAAGAACCACTGGCACAAACTGAAACATACGAGAAAAACTTCTGCACTGTGAGGATGGTCAAACACTGAAACAAATTGCCCAGAGAGGTTTTGGAACCTCCAACCTTGGAGAAACGCAAGCATGGACTGGATACAGCCTTGAGGAACCTGCTCTGGTCAAGTGGTCCTGACTGACCAGGGGGTTGGACCAGATAATCTCCAGAAGCACCTGCCTCCCCCAGTCACCCTGTGATCCTATGGTTCTGTTCAACTGCATGCTACCATCCACAAGCTGATAAACCCATATTCTTCTGCCAAACAGCTTGTCATCATCCAGTACATGAGTGGCCACCCTCATAATTTGCTCGTGTATGTTTGCAGTCATCCATATAGTAACCACCTCACGTACACTACAAATCTCCAGATTGTTTTTGAGTATGACTCTAACCAAAGCCTTACTAAAGTCAAGAAGGAACACTAGAACTGTTCTTCCATCCCAGCTGTGCTCCAGTGCCACCAAATTACTCTATCTCAAGCAATCTTTTAATAAAATCCATCTCACAAACTCACTATATTCCATCTTTTGGGTTTGTCATCAGTATTTTAAGTGGATACCTTAAAAATCTATGTGCCCTATTACAAAACTGGTTTTAAACTTCCAGTTCACAATTCACAGTCACTTGCTTTTGAAGAGTTATACATTTGAGCATCTTTCATGGGACAAAATTTGGTTGACAGGTCTGCAGTTCCAAAGTCTTCTGTCTGTCTCTGTTTTAAGAACATACTCTTTATGTACCCTCTTATGGGATCCCACCTCTCCTTCATGGTTTTTACATGGTAATTGCTCGTAGACACAAAATTGCTTCCATTGGTTGCTCAGGTACACCAGAATAAACTCCATCACAAGCTTACAAAACCTGAATGCATCATTTAACTTATTAAGGTGTTCTTTAACCTGTTCTTTCCCTTTTTTGCCCTGCACTCCTTCCACCTTGCTGTTAGCTTCAACCATGCTAAGCAGCTGATCCCAATTAACCTTCTTCATAAAGACAGAAGCAAGAAAGGGTGGTCCTTATTCCAACTTCTTCTGTCATCCATCATTTTCTCATCTTCTCCTTTACCTAACAGTCTAATAGTTTCCTTTGTCTCCCTCTAGTTACAGAAGCTTTTTGCTATTTACAAAACCTTATTTTGCTGTGCATTACCTCCCTTATTATCTCTGCATTTTTTTAATTTGTCCAGCATGCTCTTATCTTCTTTTATCTTTAACACGTCATCGTGCAGAAAGAGTTTGAAAACATTTCTCCCATACTGTTGTTCAGATACTTCATACCTATTAGCCAACAGTCTCGAATTAAGTCTCAGCTCACCTGCAGAGAGAAACTGCTAAAGGATCTCAGGGTTTCAATATTCTTTTGTAACTGTATTTCAAAGCTGTGCTAAACAAATCAGCCAGAGAGCATCAGCCAAGCAGTCCACCCACGTTCACAACCTTTCTTTACCTAATGATAATTACAGATTGTACTACAGACAGCCTTTAATAAACAGCATCAGGTTTAGAAGGAAGACATCTGTAGGGACCTTTCTGTTGCCATGGAAATATCTTCAGGCCAAGCTGTCTTTAGCTCCAAACATTACATCCATATTAACCTGTTATTATGCTTTTCTTTGGCGATTAGTACAAATTATGGACTAATTCATCCCAATCGGATTATTACAAATGATATTACATCTGACTTTGAGGGATTCCAGAGAACATGGACTCACAAATGCTACAGAAAATGGTAAATTCACGGACTTCCAAACAAACTGAACACTTGCCTGATGTTGCATGGATTTTATTCTGTGAGGTCCTGAATATTTTCAGCTTCCACCAGTAACTGGGGCAAGTCTGGGCTCCAAGCAAGGAACTGAGCCCCGCAGCCATCACTGCACCTTCTGAAGGGCAGCAAGACTTTTTTCACATCATTGTAAAAGTTTGGATGAATCAGAAGTCATGCTAGCTCAAAATATTCAACAGATGATTACTTTTTGAGACTGATTAATACAGTATTAATAATCAAAAATGCAATAAACATAAGTGGTTTCAAACACTATAGCGACAGGTACAATAAAAGTGTACAACAGATTCTCAAATGAAGGACCTTTGGCTCTGAAGGATCCCAAACCATTTTGCGACTATGTACACATAACACTGCTGAAATGTAGTCATCTCAAAGGGTAGACAGCATATAGCATAACAGTGAGATTTTTAACACCCACACAGAATAAACAGGATCTCTGTTTTTAAGATCTCATCCAAAAAGCACACCCACACATCCCAGTCCATGGCATTCAATTTACTTATTTCATATAAATGAAGAAAGAAATTAGCTTCTGCTAAGGTGTGAACCATTGGTCTAGAGAAGAATGAGGGATCCAAGCTTGAAAATTAGATTTTTCAGAATTAACAATGACATTTTGACTGCCTCTCTAAAATTAAATAGGACATAATTGAAAATGTTCCCTACTCTGACAATAATTCAAACTGTCAATAACTTTTAAACAGAAAATCAATCAGAAGTTTTCCCTGCTGGCCTGAATTGCAACTTCAATTTTTTCAACAAGTATTTGCTAATAGTCTGTTGAAGATATCATTAAGATCCCTGTCTAAAGAAACTGTCTAAAGACAACCTCTAAAGCAGGAACTGAATGACATAATCTGAAACCCAACAAAAATACGCTCACAGAAAATACCAGGAAATGCAAAGCTAAGGCTGCTGGTGCTTACCTAGCATGAACTGCATCTGCTAGTGAGAAGACTGTAAAGAGAGTTTCTCAGATGAAGAAAATCATAACAAAATTATTTCCTACAGAAGTTTTTTTCTGTATTTTTCTAACACTTCATAATTGCAAACTGAAGAAAAAAATTACAAAAAAAGTATTTTTATCAGACTGTCCACAGTGTGAACAGCAATTGAGGATCTATTTTTGAACTGCTGACTCAAAAGTTCACAGAATTTCATCCACAGGCCCCAGAAAATCTGCGATTGCTGCTCAGAAGTAATGTTAAGATCAGTCAACAATTAAAAAAATCGATTTTCATAATAAATGCGGAGCTTTTCCTCTTCTTCCTTACATCTTTCTTTGAATCTTTATTTTTTTCCTGCTTGATCTTATTCCCTCCAATGAAGAAAATTACTCTTTTAGTAAGCAAAGGGATGTGGCTTTATGCAAATTGTAGAATTACAGATACTTGAGAACAGATCTTCAGGCTGAAATTCTGCATATAATAACAAGTGGCCTGGCTACCACTAGTACCAAACAAGCAGTACCACAGGTAAGGAATTAACCCATCCCCTTGGTCTTCCTAACCGAGAGCAGTGTTTGCACTACATCACCATCCCAATGTCAGTGTAAACTGACATTAAACCCTGATGTCATGAGACGTAGCAATCTCATCTCCCTTCTACCCTCAACTTGCCTTCTCCCTCACACTGCCGTAGGGACTTGCACAGCAGCACCAAGGACGTAGTGGGTTGAAAATAACCTCTTCCTCCCTCAAAATGATTCATTTTATTGTATATATGCTCCTCAATCTAATGCACTAGAAACATTTCTGTTGTTGATGGGGAAGGAGCTTGGGGTCAACCACACATGGTCAAGAAGACAAGGATGCTGTGTTCTAGCAGCAGTACTGGCTTATGCCATGGGACAGTGATAATGAAGTGGGTCTGAGGGCAAAGTAAACGGGACATTGATATCTGCGTGAGTGGTTGGAGACCTGCATAATCAAGTCACATTCAGCAGTGACTTCTGTCAGTAATCCCGCTGGGATCACCAGGACCACACACAGATGACTCGGTTGTACCACTGCCCCTAAAATGCCTTCCCATGACTTTAATTTACATGATTGCACATCACCATTGTTCACAGCTTATGACAAATGGCCATGGGTGAAGGAGACAACAGGTTGTGCTTTTTATTCCACTGTCACCAATGACTGATGTTCTGTTTTATTTGGAGGATGCCATCCAGCCACTTCAAGTAATATTAAAGCTTTCTCATTCATGACACAATCCGAGTTCAAGGTCAGTGAATTCTCCACTGCTGTACAGATCTACCAGCCAGCCTTCAGCATGGTGGGAAGTTGAGACCCTGCAGCATAGAGGACTCTGTGTCTCCATGACCTCCGCTCCTGTACCCGGCAGGGCACAGGAGATCTGTGCTACTTGTCCTGCTAGCCTTCCTTTCAAGAAATCCTCCCTCAGGTAAAAGTACCACAGGGATGAGGCTCCGTGGATGTGAAAAACACACCCAAAAACCAAAACTGACCCAAAGTAGATGGGGCAATAAGGCCAATGATGAAGAAAAGGAGACGATGGAGATCAGCACTGAAGAGCCTGCCCTCTACACTTTAGAAGCTAAAGAAGTTAAAGACAAACGACTGAATGACAGTGGAAAGTCAGTCATAAGGCTTAATTTAAGCTGCATTACATATGAACAATCCCTGATGAACAGCAGGCACAATAAGAAGGTTAAAAGAAGCATTACTGGTTTTTAATTAAAAGAGAAGAACGAAGATCTCTGCAGATCCTAAGCTCAGTACACTTCCAATTAAGAACAACAAGATAATGACAAGCAATCTAGTAACATTTAGCTGCACAGTAAACGATCTCCAGTAGTGTTACTGGTTTTGCAAACCATGTCTTTGCCGAGAACCTATTTAAATAAATAACCAATAATACCAATACCACTTTCCATAGATAAAACATATAATCCTGTGATTTCTGAGATTTTTTTACATTTCAGAGTAGACAGAGAAACATAAATCTTTTAAAGTATACTTTCCACCCAATCAAACTCCAAATCAATGGAAAATTGGAAGCAGAAAGTGCCATTTCCTAGGCAAGAGACCTTCACACTCAGCAGCACAGTGCTGAGAAAAAAACCTGCCACTTGACATACAACAGTTGCATGAGAAGACCCACACTAATTAAATCAAGAGATTTGCTACAAAAGGTCATGCTATTTAATATGCAGTATTCCTGGGCCTTTAAAAAACACTTAACATATGGCCCTTCTGTTTTTTAAGATGCATTTCAGACTTTTCTTATATTCATTATATCTGCTCTCCACCTACAAAGACTTGTAGAACAAACGTGCAATACTGACTGACAAGGCAGTAACACATAATGCATGTGGGAACACTAATCCTTACTGTGCATATACAATGATGCCTGTATACTGGGTGCACGTGTAAATGTAGCTGTTCTGGTGGTAATGGGTTATATATACCACAGTAGCTCTCTTGGGAAACAAGACATTTCCTTAAAGATGCCAGGCTATGAAGCAAGATGTGTAACACATTCCTTTAGATGCTGCAGGGAAGACAAACATGAGCACAGTGGTAAAGACGACCTATCTTTCAAGGATATACTTGAAAAAAGGGGGTTTAAGGAACATTTTTCGTTTAAGCCAAGCACATCCTAAAGCATGAAAACTCACTGTAAATCTGTAACTTATGTATAAAATTAATGCTAACACAAATGTCTCAAGAGACCCTTGAAACTACTGTGAACACTTCCCAGAGAATATCAGCTCAACCATGTCCAAGCATGTTATCACAGATGAGGAATATGCAGGGAAGGAGCAAAATGGAAACCACCATCACACAGCTTAAGAAATCCAACATGCTCAGGTTCTCCCCCATGCGATTTGCCTCCTCTAGCTTCAGATAGATACTTGACACCTTACTCTGTGCTGGTCACCCATGCACCTATTCTACCTACTGCAGAAAAAAGGCTACAAGGATGATCTAAACAATGAACATTCAAGGATATATAAAGCAGATAATATGTTTTGGAAAATACTATGTACAGCTAATTTTTCCTCTTAAGGACACAAAGTTCATTTGAATATCATTGAGTGCAGCACCTCTAAAAAAAAAAAAAGGAGCAACAAAACAAATACTTTCATTTTGCAAAAGGCAGAGTCTTCTTGTTCTTATCAGGGTGCAATGGAAGCAGTTGCTTTCCATCTATGAATTCTTTGCTGACTTGGAAGCTGGTTAGCCCAGATAAACTCTCCTCCATACATTCTTTCCTGACAACTGAACTCAGATAAGGTTCTCCAGCTAACATCTGACCAGATTAGGATGTTCTGGGCTTCCATGACATGAGTACCTTCCCTGGCCCAGCAGAGCCCAGTCTTTTCTTCTCCCCCCCCCCCCCACCCCGGGCTTATGAGAATGATGAGAAGTTCTTTTACTTCCTCAAGGTCAGGCTTGAAGTAGGTGGGTAGCAGTGAACTAAATTATTTACTTGGGAGAAGAAACCCTTTGAATTCCAAACTAGACTGAGCCTTTAACTAAAGTTGGACCATAATGAATACATTTGTCTGTATCACATATGAAGAGGGTGTTTTTTTGAAATCTTCACGTTAGGCACTTTCTCCCTAGAGCAAATTGATAAGTGAATTCTAAAAAATATCTACAGAAATACACCGTTGTGCTACAGATAAACAAAATAATAGGAACAAGAAATGCATAATGGGAATAGTCTTATGCACACTGAAAATCATACTGAAAACCCTGGATGTTGCAAATATTTCCAAACATTTATGCTGTGTGAAACAGTAACAATGTACAACCAATAACAGTATTATTCTTATTGATCGTGATTTTTAAAAGCTGATCTGATCAAGAACCTCCTGCTACTTGCCAATGATCTTTATTTTTAAGCCACTGCACAGGCAGCAGGCTCTACCAAAGTTAAAATGTCAAAATTTCACGTTGGTGCATCACTTCCAGGTTAAGAAACTCTTCATACAAAGTAAGGGGTTGATTCATTTCAAGTTTCTTCCTCAAAGATAAATATTAGGATTACATTAATGCTGTATTATTATTCATTAATAGTGCTCCACAAAAGAAATCCTATGACTGTACACCAAACAGAATTAATCCATGGTTTGCATCTTGAGCTTGACCTGTGCAGTCTCTTGTTGTTCCTGCATAACTGCCAGTTTGTTACAGTTGGAAAAGAGGAAATATATTGTCTGCAGCTTGTTTTTCCTTCAGGTCTGTAGGGAAAGGGATCAGTCCTTACGTTTCTTTAGTGTAAACTTGCAAGTCATCTGCTCAGGTGCTTTTCTGTCAGATTTTAGAGAGCAAACAGAAGCCAGATGAAGAAACTGTTCCCACTTCCAGAGTCTCACGAACTCACAGCTGAATGCCTTCCATCTACGGAATATACTGAAGAAGGAAACATGATGTAGATCAAGCTTCCCTCCTTGTAATTACTATCTTTGAAACAACCACAGAAAACAAAAGACCTCGCTGCCAAGGATGCCTTGGCTCCTGGAAATGTCTAGGGGCAATCTGTAGGGCGTCAAAATAAATAATGATACCCTCACACCATTGTTTTTGCTCAGTCATGCCAGGGCAATCTTACTGTTTCATGTGAGATAATGATGCAATAAATCTTAACAGATCTGTGCCACTGCACCTTTTTTTTTTTCTTCTTTTTTTTATGACATGCTCCCAAGCATGCAGATACAGAAAAGACCTTGAACCTCTTATTCCTTTTTTGGCTCAAAAGGTTGATGTACTCCACTACCAGAAACAGAACAAGCTACACGTTAGCACTATGAGCCTTAGATGTAGCTTTCTACAGTCTCAGAAAACTGCCATTCCTTTGCATGTGAGATCCCTCATGCTCAGAAAAACAGCTTTAAAAAAAAAACAAACCAACCAAACAACAAAACCCCAGGAGCAGGTTCCATCAGAAAACCAGGGCTGCAGGGAAATCTCTGTATTATCCTAACCAGGACAAGCTGCGCTGTCATGCAGCCCTATTATTTCATATAATATCAGTTGGCCATCCTTTGCTGGAGTCAAGATGCGTGCCTTGTTCACTCATTTAGCACCCACAAACTGCATGGGGAAGCATAACCCACAGGTTTCATCCACGTGATGTGACTAAAAAGCATGACCCATGAGTTAGGGTAAAACATATCCAAGTGTTTACCGTCATTTTTCCCCTTCCCTGCATGCTCCTTTCTGCTTCAAGTCTGCTTTAGCACTTCCCTGACTCCTCAGAAAGTCAAAATTATTGTCCATTTTTATCCCCAGGCTACTTTTATGCCAGATTAGCAAGCTGAACTGGCTCACTAAGCGATCCCATGGGTATCAGCATCATTTCAAGGACAGTGGCTGAGGAGATGGGGAAGAAAGAGGGTGGGAAAAGCAAAGGAATGGAACATTCTCTTCCATGCCTGACCTCACCTCTACTACAACTGCATTAAGGGCAGTGGAGGTAAAGCAAAGCAACTCCCCTGCACTGCTAATTCCTTCTGCAATGTATGAACAAAATAAAATTTCAGCATTTCAGATAAAACTTCACTGAGTTGTTTTTTTTTTTTTTCCTTTTTTAAAGTCAGAGGTCTTATAAAGCTACAGGCCAAACACAAACAGCACATGTCCAACTTCCAGGACACCTGGCTAATCAGGATTTAAAAGTAAGCATCCATTAAGGAATGCTATAGTGTTAGAAGTTTGTCTCTTCAGCATTTTCACATAGAGCTAAAAGAGACAAGGCAGACAGAAAGTAAATACCATATAATCATAAAATGGTTTTGATTGGAAGGGACCTTAAACACCATCTCGTTCCAGCCCCCCTGCCATGGGCAGGGGCACCTCCTACTAGACCATGTTGCTCAAAGGCCCATCTAACCTGAACACTCCCAGGGATGGGGCAGCCACTGCTTCTCTGGGCAACCGGTGCCAGTCTCACCACCCTCACAATGAAGAATTTCTTCCTAATGTCTAATCTATGTCTGTCCTCTTTCAGTGTAAAC
>JBCJKH010071251.1:0-18788 GCA_039877255.1 Loriculus beryllinus
AGAAGAGAAGGCTGCGTGGAGACCTCACAGCAGCCTTCCAGTATCTGAAGGGAGCCTAAAGAATGCTAGAGAAGGACTATTCATCTGGGACTGTAGTGATAGGACAAGGGGTAATTCTTCTAAAAAGAAGTTCAGGTAAGATGTAAAGAGGTTCTTTACTGTGAAGGTGGTGAGGGACTAAAACAGGCTGCCCAAAGAAGTGGTGAATTCTCCATTCCTGCAAGTGTTCAAGGCCACATTGGACAGAGCCTTGGGTGATGTCGTCTAGTGTGAGGCATCCCTGCCCATAGCAGGGGAGTTGGAACTAGATGCTCTTAAGGTCATTTCCAACTCAAACCATTCTATAATTCTAGAAATCTTAGGGAATTACTCAAATGTAATATTGCTCAAATAGGCCAGTGATGGATTTTTGGGCGCCAGCTCCCCACTGTCATTATTTGAAAATGTAATGCCTTAGCTTTTAAAGAGGTAGCACATTCAAAGAGTGGTGATGATTAATCACTAAATACTTCAGAAAAAGGAAGAATTAAACATGCAGTAAGGAGCAATTATAATGCACTTCCAAAAGAATAAAACTAGTTTAAAACAAAAGTGTAAGTCGCTACCAAAATTCAAAACCACTTTAGATCCTTTTAACTAAACAAGCTGCAAGTAACTCACACAGATGCTTATTAAAAGGCAAACTTGTGAGAAAGATGCTATGCTGGGAAGTAAGCCTAACTGACGTTATGTTCACCGTCACAGGATAACTGTATGTGGAGGAAACATCTAAACTAAATTATCGTTAGAGTAAGGCTAAGACAGTAACCATCAAGAACTACCTGTTGTTACCAAGATCCCTTTAAAACTGATTTGGGATAGAAAATGATTGCCATCAGCACGATTTTATTTTTTTTTCTTTTAATTGATGTTCTTAAAAATATATAAAATCTGCTTTAGATCACAGGAAAACCTGTAAGCACCAGAAGCACAGCAAGAATTGAGGTGTGCGGAGGTTCTAAGCTCTAATGATAAGAAGCTTTTCGTTATTCATTATATGACAATAATTTTGTCAGATTATAGATGAAGCACATGAGCTTTGCAACTGGAGACATGACTTTTCATTTCCTAACATTGGAGTCCTGGGGTTTTCTAAGGCATGAAGTGACTGCACACAAGGCTTACAGGCCTGTGCATGTTGGTCTCCCTCTTTGACTACATTCCATTTCACGAATTCTGTAGCTACATGATTATCTCACAAGAAAACACAAGGAAAGATAAAGAGTAACTTCTCTTCAAAAAAGAAACAGAAAAATTGTATTGAGAAGAAAACATCCACTAGGTTGTGCCAGGGTTACTTAGCATTAAGTATGAGACGGCTGACTAGTCAATATGTTCATTTATTGGTTGTTAAATATATTCAAATAAAGTTTTTGACCCTTAATGTCAACTCCCAAGGCATTTATTAGAAATAGGTAACCAGTATGTTATTTCTGTTGCCTTTATAATGTTAACTTTCTGTTACCTAATACTACCTAATTCTGATCAGCTTCTTACATATCATAAGTTGGTACAGAACAGAAAATTATCTTGAAAAGCAAAAGCACCTACTGAAACCTGCTTTTTTTATTCCATTATATATTTTGGAAAAATATGTAGTAAATTTCAGGCATGTTGCTGGGGTTTTTTTTCTGGGTACTTGAGAAGTCTGCTTCTGTTTATACTACAATGACTATTTACATTATTTATGCAGTCTTCCATGACGAAGCCTTTCATCAGCAAAAACACCATGAAGCATCTTTAAATGCACAAAATATCCTTGGCTACTGGAGTGATTTATAACCTTCTACTGTTAACACCACCCCCACCAGCAGATACTCAAACACTATGTATTTCTGGGTTTAAATCAAAAATTCAGGTGAAATATAATGATACAATATGTCAATGATCCTTCAAGAAACCCATATTGAAGCAAATATCTTTTTTCTACAAAAAATCCAGTCATGTCACTCTAACTGCCCTTCCTTTCCATTTCTCATCCAATTGAAATGTCTTCATGATGACAAGAAGCAAATCTGAAGTATATTATAAAAGAACATAACGTTCTTGTTTACAAATGCAAAGTACATTTTTTAATATCAAAAATTGCAAAGTCATTTTTGAGCATCATGCTTCTTATTTTTATCAGATGAGCAGAGATAGTTTTCAATCCTATCTTGGCAGGTTCTTGTGAAAAATGACTGTAACATTGATCTTTCAATAGGTGGCAGTCTTATTCGTTATAAACTCCAGCAATATATATGGCAGGACAGAAGATGTATATGAAGATGGTTTTAATTTTTAAATCAAAGCCAGTAGCAATCCCAGAAGAATATAAATATGCACTAGCGAACAGTGTGCTAAACTGGTAATTGGGAGAACTGGGTCATAGCTTCAGCTCTGCCACTTCTCCTGGGGTATGGCTGCTATTTTAGTCTTTCTGAATGGGATTCATTCAAATAATCTAATCTGGGACACAGTTTAAGTATCAGGAACAGCCAGAGACCTATGGTTAAACACGTAATCATAGGTTCCCTTTCTTATCAAGTGAATTAAACAAGCATTTCTGAAGTGCATCTGAATCAGATTGCAGTCTCTAGAAGTGACTAATACTTTCCATTGGCTATAAAGCAGACTACACAGATACATTTAACTTTTAATTAGGTAAACAAGATTAACATATTCCACCCTTTATTTCTCAGCGCTATATTACTTGTCCTGTCTCTAAACTTTATACTGCTCACTTACTATGTGTACAATGCCTAGCTTAACAGGTTTTTGACTGTACCTATAGCCCATGAAGACTGCTTTCTAGGGCATAGTTATATTGCTTGAAGTATTTTTTCTGAATATAAATTTAGGTCAGTGACAACACTAAAACCTGGGGGTTGGTTCACAGTATCCTTACAGCATTTAAGTTTCAGAAGAAAGCTAACAATTTTTTGCACACACAGGATACAGCTTTCAAGAAATGCAAATCCATCCATAAGGACACAATGGGCAGGAGAAAGTTTTATTTTTTAGTAGTAACCTGGACTTTTAGGTTTTGAAGAATATCAGTAATCTAGGTTCTATGTTAATAAAAATCTATTTTCCTTGAGTTTGGAAAATCCTAAATGGCGTGTGAAGGGTACACTAAATGGGAAAGATATTAGCAGATTCACCTTCATTCTTGTCTAATCATATTACTTTAGAGAAAGTCATTAGTACATACTTTACAGTAAATGCTAAAAATCAAGAAATAAAAAAGACTGCAAGATATGAGAATGAAGCTTCTAAATTATATTTTTCCTTTAGTTTCCTGAATTTTTCATTCCACTGCCCTGGGGCAAGTATAGCTGAAATGTTCTTGTCCAAATATTAGCTTTCATTTTGTGTAAAGCTTAATACAGAAAACGTGCATGAGATGTAGATCATATCTGGGACTTAAACTTGGTGTACCTTCGTGCTGTGAAAACAAGCATCTGAAGTCATCTTGATAGAAAGCTTTTTTATTTTAAATTCCCTGGCACCTTGTAAACTCAGTGCAGTCAAGAAAAAAAATTATTAAAAATATAGCTGAATTATATTGATTAGCCATCTTAGCTTCAGGCAGATTTGATTACAGGTTCTATTGGCACATGATTCAAGTCATTGCATGGTACTGCAGATAGCAAATACTTCAGTACTAGATCAAAGACGTCTTACTTTAGAAAGAACAATTGCAATTGTAATTGTTAACAGGGTTTAAAATTAAAAAGCAAATACCAATAAAACATTAAATAGTGTTTAAATGTAGAGAACATATTTCTATTATTATGTAATTACCAAACTTAATTGAATATGGATTTACCAGTCACTGACCGCACAGTTCATTTCATTAAATTTCACTGTTTCTAATCTAAAATATCTATTAAACAGTCATTGATTTAAACAAACAAGAAAACAAGCAAAACTTCAATTATGAGCATAATAGCATCTTCATATGAATTTTAGAAAATAAGTGCTGTTTTACTTGGCTTATTTTAGCTACTCTGTCACTTAATACTGCAATGGGTCAGAAGAAATTACATAATAACTGCTTCAAAGGCTCCCTGGTTCCAAAAGGTGGGTTTTTTCTGGGGGGGGCGGGAGAGTGTCTTTGAGATTTTTTGGGGGTTTGTTTTGGTTTGGGGTTTTTTTGGTGTGGTTTTTTTTTTTTTTTTGCGTGTTTTTTTATTTTTATTTGGAGTTATCATATTCACTGGTAGAATAGTTAAAAGCAAAAATAAAACCCAAAGCAAGATACTGGTTTTGAAGTAGCATTTTTTCTTAGGAAAATGTAATGCCAGGCACTAAGGTGTCATTTTTGATTTTACCTCTGTCTACCTTATTATAAAGAAAAGGGTTTAAAACAGAAATGCCTTAAGGATATAAAGCCAACAAAATAATATTAATCTGTTACCTTGCTGAGATGAAGGAGATGGACAAGATCAACAGTGAAAGAGAATACTGAAATAACCTTTTATTAATAACATCCAGATAATGTTGTTTCTTAATTTTTTAGGCATTTATCCTTAAATTAAGCTTGCATCTTATAATTGTACAGAATTTGCTATAGAGAACTTTCCTTGGTAGAAATACTTGCAGGCAGCATACGTGAAAAAGTATAATGAATATCTGATGCTGAATTAGAACAAGTGAATCAGAACACTTTAAGAAGGCAAAATGGCAATTTTTTGACAGGACTTTAGAAGTGCTACAGTAATTCAAAAATATATTTAATTACCCATAAGAAAATACAATTATAGTCAACTATTCCATCAGTGAAATAAAATTTTTATTATTTGATTGTCTCAGTAAGAATGAAAAGATAAGAAAGAGGCTATAATCTCAGCATTTTCAAAAACAGGATACTGGTTCTGCCTTCATCACTTTTGACCCCTGTAATAGCTTTTTGTTTTTCTATATGTGCCTTTGGCTTAAAACTTCATCTCCAAATAAAAAGAAGCTTCATTCCTACAAACTCAGACTTTTCAGCTTTCATTGACAGTACTTACTTCTTATGAGACTACTAATACTCAAGTAAGATGAAATATTACTTAAAAATAGCCCTAATATACGTGATTGTAGTTGTCTTTTATCAATGATATAGCCTGCCTTAGGTCAAGCATCAACTTGTTTAATCCCCAATCCAGTACCCATTTCAGAAGAGTTTTTTGACAGAACAATTTATTAACTTAAGAGAACTTCACATCTAATCCAACCTTTCATTCAGCCTCTAAGAACATTACAGATATGCCTCTACTACATCATGCAAACATTATCTTACTCACTTGACTCCCCTTTTGATCTACCTCAAATCAGACGACTTCCCCTTTTCTCTTAAAGCTCACGTTATTTTCCAGGTGATGTTTTTAAAAGTCAACCTATCATCACTATCCTCTTACTTTTGGTTCTGCCCAAGACAGCCACTGAGAAGTGACTACAGCTTATTTTATTTGTTCCATCTATACATTGCAGTGAAGTGAATATAGACATAGTCTAAAAGTTTCAGTTTTGTAAGTAAAGTGATAATTGAAAGTAAACAAAGCATCAACCATTTCTATATGCAGTTTAGAATAGAGTGAAAGCAATGAAGTGAAAAGCTTTGGAGAAACTATATAGACTCAAAGCCTTGTAATTGAGTAAAACAATTTCCCATGAGAACATTAGTTCAGACTGATATTAGCTTTTAGTTAGGAAAAGCTCTTTAATCATGCTCAGTGTAATTTAGAAGTATTATAGGAAGAAAGATGATGATATGGCTCATTGAGATATACCACAGAGTGATTTCAACAAGATTTTAAAAAGATTCACATTACAAAATGATTGTTTACAGGGCCAAAAATATACTTTAATATCCAAAGTGCCTAAAGCCAAAACCAAAATAAGATCTAGATTATACAGATTATGCAATCATTGAAAGTCTTTCAAAGCAAAACCCCAGCACAAACCAACAAATCAAATCATATCCTGACTTGTTTTTGTCACTTGTTCCGTGATGTGGATTTGTATATAACATTTGTATATAACAAGAAATAGTTATGTTTTCATTACCAGTTCCCTGTCCTAGAGGTATTGTTTTTCCTGTGCAGCTTTATTTCAGTTTAAGAACCCCTGCTAACAATCATTTCAAATTAAGACAAAAGATTCAATTGCCTTTGAAACTTGGACACCAATGTCAAATTTAGAATGACATTTGTCAACAAAATGTTCAGAATATTTATACAATCCTTGTTTTCTGGTTTCCTCTGTGAGTACAGAGATAAATAAGGAATAGGTATTTTACCTTTAACAGAGTTTGAAGTTCAGATCAAGATACAATTACCTTTATGGCCTGACTTGTAGATAAAATCTTATTTCAAGCTAACAGTTGGAGAAAAATTTCCCATATCTAGTTTAATGGCTCTGGTCTCAGGCACAAATAACTAATAAGAAATGGTTACTGTATATCTGATGAAAGTCATTACTTCTGTAACTGACAAAGGGCTGGTTTTTTTTTTAATGTGTTGTTTAATTTTGTCACTTAAATTTTTCATCAAGCATTAGCTGTGTCAGCCTGAAAAAAATCATCTTTTGTAAAGTGTACGTGCAACTGTAATTACATGTTCATGACATGCAGTTTTAAAACAATAAGAATTAAGGAATTGATAGATGTTAATATATTCTTAGATTTAAATGAAATCTGAGCTTTTAACTAATGTAATTAGTTCTTTAAAATCAGAATTTGTTGAGCCAGTGGTACAAGGTCCTACTATTTTGCACCCCTCACTCTGAATTCTCATTGACTATATTTGCATAAATGTGGTGAAATTATTACAGGAGTAGCTTGTGAAGCATAACATATGTGGCTCAGGACCTGATGCTATGCTGTTATCTAGGGGGTTAATCTTGTTATAGGTGCTGAATGTCCATGCCCACAGGTAAATCATGGCATTAGGAATTGTCAGTGTTAAATTCATAAAGTTTCCAAAGCCAAGTTTGTCAAACACTAATTTGTAATGAATATGCAACTTCACTACCATCACTTGCATTCACAAGCATCGTTGATGCTACCATCGAAAGCAAAAATTATCTAGTCCGTTAGTAAAGTAGCAGGGAAGAGCTAAAAACTCATGGGGTTTTTTTAAAGCCAAATGAACATTCAGATTAAAGGCTGAATAAATATGAATATAAAAATATAAAAATATAAAAATAGCTGCTTATATCTCACTTAGACTAAAGAGCACATATCTGACAGTTCAAGGCTTCTCAGAAGCATTCTTAGTATTTTTTCCCCCAATATTGAACAAATTACTCCATTACAATTTAAAGCAGGAAAATTACTTTACTGCAGGTTCTATTTGAGGAAGGGTTCTTTGATATTATCATGTCAAGTTGAGAAGAGAGTTTTCCATCTGAATTTGGAAGATGTCATATAAAAATTATTGCCCCAGTGAGTTAATAAACTTTGAGTAAAGAAAGCATTCAAGTTCAAAAAATCCCAGATTTTCAACTTCAGGAAAATCATTAAATTTATGAAAAGCTGACATGTTTCAGCCTCTCTCCTTCCTTTACCACAAAGAATCCAAATTGATTCAGAAGATTTTGGCATCAGCATCTGAATAGACTTTTTTTCTGAATATCTTTATTGCTACAGCAGATAACATTAAATTCTTTTACTTGCTAATGCATCATTTATTAGTAAGAAATAATCATTGATTTACCTTTAAAATTTTTGTAAGGCATCTGGAAATAACTATGACAATAAAATGCCACCAATAAAACTCAGGTAGTAAATAACTGACTTTTTATTCAAGGTTCTCTGTTATTTTACTTGCCAAATTAATATTCACTAAGACCATTGATGGTTGAGATAATCCTTGTGTGTGTCTTTACTACCACAAGCCCAAACTTGATGAAAAGTTTTTGCTTGCACCCACACTTTTTTGTAGGTGTTGTGTGCCATCATTATTAGAAGTCTATGGAGGTCTTTACCTAACCAGGGGTTTTAATATTTTGTCTCTTTCTCCCCTTTCATTACCTGGTAGGTGTTTGGAGTATTTTTGTCCCATGTTTCTTCAAATGTTCCTCTGAATATTTCGGCTTTCCAGACATCCACTCACGAGTTACTTTAGCTAGTAACCATGTTCTGAATGCAACAAAACTACTCTGTGCATTGTCTCTAGGATTTCTGTTTTTCTTCTACATGTGAAAAACTGGACAAATGGAGATAGGTATCAAGTGGGTTGCAAGTATCTCCAGTAGATATTTCAGGGAGCTATCTTCCCTTTAATATTTCTGATAATGATTATTCTTTCAGCACCTTAGCAATATGATATAGTTAACATCCAACCAGCTTTTCATCTGCTAGTTTCAGTCTGCAACTGGTTGCTCTCAGCATTAAAGTCACCTGCCACATAGATGAGTTTAATGTTCAGTGTTGTGTTAAATACTCCTGATGAATGAAACAGATTTAATTGCAATAATAACATTTAGTTAATAAAGCTTCATAATATTGAAAATTTTATGTAACTTGTTTGAAAACAAAAATTTACAATATGCAATTTTTTCCACTTTATGGCAAAGCAATCATCTTAAAAAGGACAATATCTCAAATAGTTTCTATTGATTTCTTTAGATTCTTTTAGATCACATGTGAAGAAAACATGCATTCACATGTAAGACATTTAAGAACATATTGGTGAAAAATTCCCAGTATTAATCTTGTGATCAAAATTATTTATTTAGCGTAATGCAAACTAGAGCTTACATTTAAATAAAATAGTATTAGATCACAGTTGAAATGTAATGTGTTAATAATTTGTTTCTATTGTTTTGAGAGACTAAGAATTTTGACATTAAAGCATCTTACAAAACTTTCTTCTAAATCAAAAATATCTTCTGTATTAAAATAGTCAATTATATTTATTGTGCTTTTTTATTTGAAATAAGGTCTTGGTTTTGGGACTATGATCCAATGTATGCTTGGTGTTTCATGACGTAAAAGAGTTATAAGTTTTTTCACAAAAGGGAAATCATGCCTGACCAATTTGGTGGCTTTCTACGATGGGGCTACAGAACTGATGGACAGGAGCAGAGAAGTCGATGTCATCTACCTGGACTTGGGCAAAACTTTCGACACTCACATCCTGGTCTCTAAACTGGAGAGACATCAATTTGATAGATGGACCACTCGGTAGATAAAGAACTGGTTGGATGGCTGCACACAAAGAGTTGTAGTCAATGGCTCAATGTCCAGCTGGAGGCCAGTGACGAGTGGTGTCCCTCAAGGATCTGTGTTGGGACCGGTCTTGTTCAACATCTTTGTCAGTGACATGGACAGTGGGATTGAATGCGCCCTCAGCAAGTTTGCCGATGACACCAAGCTGTGTGGTTGGGTGTATATGCTGGAGGGAAGGAATGCCACCCAGAGGGACCTTGACATGCTTGTGAGGTGGGCTGATGCCAATCTCATGAAGTTTAACCATGCCAAGTGCAAGGTCCTACACCTGGGTCAGAGAAATCCCAGGCACAGCTACAGGTTTTGCAGAGAAGAGATTGAGAGCAGGCTTGTGAAGAAGGACTTGGGGATGTCGGTTGATGAGAAACTTAATATGAGCCAGCAGTGTGTGCTTGCAGCAGAGAAAACCAACTGTATCCTGGGCTGCATCAAGAGGAGCATGATCAGCAGGTAGAAGAAGGTGATCCTGCCCCTCTACTGTGCTCTTGTGAGACCTCACCTGGAGTATTGTGTGCAGTAGTTCTGGTGTCCTCAACATAAAAAAGGCATGGAACTTCTGGAACAAGTCCAGAGGAGGGCCACGAGGGTGATCTGGGGACTGGAGCACCTCCCTTGGGAAGACAGGCTGAGAAAGTTGGGGCTGTTCAGCCTGGAGAAGAGAAGACTGAGTGAAGACCTCATAGCAGCCTTACAGTATCTGAAGGGGGGCTGTAAAGATACTGGCAAGGGTTTCTTCATCTGGGACTGTAGTGATAGGACAAGCGGTAACAGGTTAAAACTTAAACTGCTGAAGTTTAGATATAAGGATATCAGGAGGAAGTTCTTTACTGTAAGCGTGATGAGGCACTGGAAATTTGTGAATGCTCCATCCCTGGCAGTGCTCAAGGCCAGGTTGTACAGAGCCTCGGGTGACATGGTTTAGTGTGAGATGTCCCTGCTCGTGTCAGGGGAATTGGAACTAGATGATCTTAAGGTCTTTTCCAACCCTAACTGTTCTTTGATTCTATGATTCTACATATAATGATTTCCATATAATATTAATGTATTTTATATTAACGCATCTTAATTCCTTGAAGTATTGTAAGACCAGCCTCAAAAATTGCATTCAGTCTTCAGTAGGTAGAAAGGTGGTAACCATAAAAACAAAACCAGATACAACTTGACCTCGGAGCTATTGAAAAAGAAATCAGCATGATTTCCCATCTTACTGTCTTGGTGGAGTGGTAGGAGGTGAGGGAGAGAAGGGGTATGAGAATAGTTCTTTGAAATTATAGGTGTGGGTTGAGTGTTTAATAAACATATATATTACATTTATACAGTGATTTCCCACATAAATTGATTGCTAGAGTGAGCTCAGCTCTGTAGTGTCTATAGAGGCTTTGATGACAAGATGTAGGTAGCAGTGTGCTATCTATTTGAGGGAAATTAAGAGTAAGTTTTTTACTGCCACAGTTTTTGGATACATTGATAAAACATTTTATTTGTTACAACTAGGACCATGTCTTTTAAATAGAAAAATATTCAGCATAGTATAGAGCGCAGAATCTGAACTCAGTCATTAAAATAAGAATGGTTCCCTGTACAGTCTACATCTGTTTCATTACAATAAATATTTTGGGGATTTCTTTCTGACACTGTAGTACCTTGAATACTTTGACCCATACATACTTTTCAATTTGCTCACTCTGCAAATTGAATTGTCCTAGCTCCCAGTTCATTCAATGGGGAAATCATTAACTGATCAGGTGCAAAAGCAAGCAGAGGATGTTTGATCAATTTTATGTGATGAAAAAATGTGATCAGAGGTAATGCAAGGTTAGTAGGAATAATGAAAGGACAAAAATTAATAATCTAATTACATTAATTTTCTGTATCAGCATCCCATCGACTGAAAATTGCAAAAGTCAACTTGCTGACAGATTTGCCATGACCTATGTTCCTTCTTTTGCCACCTTGTTGGAAGCCACATCATTTGGGAAGTGAGTATTTATGGAGTTTTGTTAATCTAGAGAGAACAGTGAAGCAGTTTAACAAGAAAGGCTTCATCTTTGTGACAAATAATATCAGAACACTTCCTCTTTAACACTAAGTATTAAACCAGTGGAAATTTTATAGCTCTGAGTTAGCACAGTACTGTTGAAAGCACAAAGATCTTTATATTATCACTAATAATTGTTTCCTTTAAAATTGATTTATTGCTTCCAAACACGTGTATCAGTCCACTTTTACTCTAATTCATCCAAAAGAAAATAACTGCTATTCAGAACAAAATCTGAACTGAAGACTGCATCATGGAATATCTCAGTAGATAAGTGTTTGTTTTGGGTATTTTTAGCAAATACTTTTAGACAGTAAAACCACACGTGCAACATGACAATAGAAAATGCATCGGTTTTGTTACAATCTTTACATCATCAAACATTTGAGACAAATATTCTGTCTCTTTATAGGACTACTGAGCTGAATAATATTTTTAATAGTACTATTGTATAATAGTTTCCAACTGCAGAACAGGGGCCTTTTAAAGAGGAACACCAACTCCATTTTTCTAGTTAAATTAATGAAGTACAAGGAAGGAAGTAGAATAGGTGGAAGATTACCACTGATTTAATGAGTCTTCTCTGACAGGATCCTTTCTACGATAAATTCACAAGTACGCTCACTGTCCAGACCCACTTATGGAACAATAAAAAAAAAAAAAAAATCAAAGAGGATATGAGGAATAAAATAAAGCAAAATTACAAAAGCCAAGTATGAAAACTGAAACTCGTTTTCATGTCAGAAAGTAAACAGCAAATATTAAACTTTTCCAGAAGATATTTAAGAATTTTCTAGCTCAACTTCACTCTTATTTTTAAAAAGAAATTTCAATTTGGGAGAAAACAATGCAAAAAAAGTGGTTATAGTTCTACAGGGTTGCAAATTCTGTAATTATGATTGAAAAAACCTACATAATTTTATAAGCATAATTACAAAAGGGAGCCATAGAAGGAAATGTGAAAACTCGATACTGGAAGCCAAAACCTTCATTAGGATTTTCAATTATAAAAGCAGGCCAATTAAACTAATCCCAGTACCAATGAAGTTTTTCAAATTTTCAGCAACAAAAGTAATTTAATCAGTCCTACAGAGTAAAATAAGTGGAATTTATTCAGTAGGTGCTGCCCATGTAATTAGAAAAGGTTAAAATTTTTCTACATAATAATACACATGAAACAAGATATTTGCAGGAAAGCAGGACTTTACAACTTCAGAAAGACTTTTCGTTACAAGTAGTAACTTTCCAAATAATTTTGTATAGAGTATGTATCCTTTCTTTTTTCCATTTTGTTTGGTAATGAGTTATTGTCATCCTTTTTCTAAATCATATTTGAGCAATTCTGTTTTTACTGACTACTCAAATTTAGTAAACCACACTCAAAATAAAGATATAAAGAATCCTCTTCATACCATGCATGACAAAAGAAATAGGGTCAGCTTTAGCAGTGTGGGCCCTGTGTGAATTCATTATATATATGAGAAATGGTACAAAAGAAAAATTAAGTGATTGAGATCTAGTATAAGAAAGTAATATGTTAGTATTCTTTTAGAACTTAAAATCTTATTTTAGAGCAAAATATATATGCTGTAGCCTTCCAAGTGGTCCCTAAATGTATATTTCTAGATCAGAGGGCCATATATGAAAAATATAAAGCACATGAAGTGTATAACTCAGCTTATTTAAAAATCTTTCCAATGATGTTTGTTTCAAAAGATTTGGCTTTTATAACATGTCAGCAGAAAACAGGATCATAAAAATGCTTTTATTGTTAAAATCCCCATGAATTCCTGTGCTTTGTCATTTGTACATTAAATATTTTAAGGTAGGCTGCAGAGATTTTTATTTTTTTTTTAATGATATGCATGTGCCTGGATTAGCATGGACCCCAAACCCCAACAAACTTTCTTGAGAAGAGCAACAGTTTATTTCTTGAAAAACTTCTGCCTTTGTAAATGGTTTATTCCATAAAGTATTGTGCTTTTGGTCAGATTAGACAATCAGTATAGTGAACAAGTTATTTTAACTTAGAATCGTAGAATCACAGAATAGTTAGGGTTGGAAAAGACCTTAAGATCATCTATGTGTAGTACAGTTTTCTTAGTATGACTAAATTACTGTAGTGATACCTCTCCAATAAGAAAACGAAGTGGGTGTAAGGAACAGTTAATTAAAAATATAGTTTTCTTCTTTTGTTCTTTGCTTACACGGAAAAAGTAACAGCTGCCCACAACAGCTGACAGTGCTCTAATTTTTGGACAGATGTATTTTCCATCTAATTTTAAGTTCACAAGACCAGATGCTTCCTGTAGTTGCTCTAACTGGTTTCTCCATATTCAGTACTCTGTGATTTGCTTTGAACTAAGGCTTTTGCTTTTCTCCCAAATCTTCCATTATTTGTATTTCCTAAGTTGTCAGGCAAGGCAAGAGATATTAAGGTCAAAAACTGATTATTTTTGGCAACAGATCACTGTTTCAAAGTATTTTCTTTTTAGACTCAAAGGTTAAATTAACATACATGGCACAATATATACCGCTATATAATATGCATGTGCATCTTTTCAGAGAGAAATTAAAGCTACAAAATTCAATGTTTCCTGTAAACTCTTGCGAAAAAATGTTAGAAATTAATTTCCTTTATAAAGATCCATGCTCCCAGTTACATTCATATTGAAGGAAATTTGAGCATAACCAATTGCTTGCATGAAGGTTGGACTAATTCCTAGAATTGTTCTGGAAAACTGGAAAAGAAAACAAACTTCAAGATTGAGTTCTAAAATTTTCTGGATCAAATCTTGATATTACAAAATGCTGAGCAAGCTGTCACTAATCCCACAGAATAATTAGGCCCAGAAATTACAACAACTGTTTAGCCTCAAGGATGAGGGGGATGTCTCATTGGATTCATCTGGACAGTTCCAGTGTTTATTTCTCAGTCCAAAAGTAATTGCTCTGCTGGAGTGTGTCCAGAGCACTTAGCATATTGTTAGATAAACACTTAAATGAGCCACATATTGATCTTGTCCTCATGCTTAGGGCTGTGCAACTCATCATTTTTCAGCACAGGCTGAAGTGATGACAGACAGTTAAAGAAAGGTAATTGCAACGAACTCTGTGTTTTTCATATGTGATGGGACGTAAGGAGGAGCTGAGTTCCCAAAGTTTGTTGCCAGAGCCCTGGCATAGAGGTAGTTAAGAAAGAAAATGTCGAACCACACCCTTCTCAGTGAGAACAGCACATCCATACACAATTATTTTGTCTGTGCTGAAAGAAGAATTAAACACAATCTTTCACCTACATAGAAAAGAAAGTGAAGATTAAACAATTTATTATTTTATGTGTACATTTTATTCAATTACTCATTCTGTCCAAGAAATATAAAGCATGTACATCCTCAACTGTTAATAATATTTTATCTGTCTGGTCAGGATATATAATAATAATGACAAGAAATAATTAAAATACCTCAGATTTTAAATGTTTAATGGTCATACCTGATGAAGAATACTTGCTTCATACTGTTTGCAAAGAAATATATTTGCACTGCTAAAATAATGGAGGCATTTGTTTACTTAAGCTTTGTATATATACACATATACATATACATATACATATACATATACATATACATATACTTATACATATACATAAAGTTCCTAACTTTTCCTCAAACTGTTTTTGCTTCTACTACTTTCAGGTGTACCTTCAATTATGAAATGGACTTTAGTGTATACACCGAACCTGTGTCCTTGTGACCTATGTATTGTATCTTGATATTTTTAATTTGCTGTTATTTCCTGGAGGTGACTGCTTATGTATTTTGTATCCTGCACTGTCTTCTTAGCTTGGAGGAATGGGATGTCCTATAATTTTAGTCAATTCAGTGTATCTTTGGATCTCAGGAATTTTGTTGTTAAAGTAAAATCATAGATAATCCCTCATACTTTGTAAGAACTAGTTAGGAAGTGGTTTAGTTTCTTTTTTGTACAAAGTGTCACCTTTTCATAAAAATGCATAAATTCAACAAAAAAAATTTAAAAGCTGTTTCTTAAATCATTAATATAAGAACAACTTTTTAAAGACAACCTAGTATCAGGAACTCAGTCTTTCTATATGTTTCAACAATACCACAACTCTTTTTCCCCCACTTTTTTTCCTGGTTGAGATACACTGAATATTGTGACAGATTTGATCTCTCTGGAGAAACTAGCTCACAGAAAAGAATGGAATGATGAGATATCCACATTATGTGAAGCAACATGTCAATACCAAGTTTAAATACATTTGCATTTGTTTCTTTTTAATATACCGTTTTTATTTGTTTGTATTAATTACATTTTTCTATTATATATATTATGGTTTTATGTGTCTAAGAGTAGAAGCATAGAGAAAACATTAATTAAATAAAAGGACACTCTGATGGAAAGCCAGAACAAAAAAATTCTTTTAGGGATTCATCATCTAATCTTGAGAAACTGGAATTTAACTGTAAAATAGTTAGCTAAGCCAAGCTAACTATTTTATTCTAATCTGGCTAAGAACAGTGTTTAACACTGGAGGACTGGGAATTCTAAGGACCATGATCATAGCCAGATACAGCTATCCAAATGAAGTCAATCTTTATTTTTATTAGAACTTTCTGTAGTTTTATAAGTTTTTCTAAAATTAAAAAGGGACTTTTATGACATAAATTGACTCTGCTTTAATGCTTTCATCCTTTTGTAAACCGAACCAGCGGGAGAATATGGAGAAATTTGTATGCTTTTTAAAGGAATGAAGGACTTACAAATATCACTAATACTTCTAGCTGTAAGTAGGAGCAGTAGTAACAAGGAAATTGAAAGCATTTATGAAATGTTAAGGGGGCTATAGACATCTCATCAACTTCAGTGTTGTTTCCATGTTACAAATCAAGTGACATTACCATGAAAGTTTAACTCCTTACATTATTTAAGTTTTTCTTTTTACTTCTCATAGAATAGCACTATGTCTTTCTGTGCTTGCCTTTTCTTTCTTTCTTTCTTCCTGTCTTTTTTAGTATATTAACTGAGAGTAGCCCATTAGACAAAAATAACCAAGTACATTTTGACTTACTATATCTAATTGTTCTATGTATTTAAATTGCAATATGAACTTCATGTCCTTATGGCTCATACTGTAGACTTTTACAAGCACTAAAGAGTATTGAACCACTAGGTCAATGTTCCACAGATGTAGAAGGTTAGGTTACTATTTCAAAAAGCATTACCAACATTACCTACGATTTTGTATGCTCAGACAGCTGTGTGTGCATTGGTAACTAGTGTTTGGCTCAGTTTACAAATGTAATCAGAATTGCTCATTCAATCCATTTCCTGGCAACTACAGTGATTCGCTAGTAAATTGTCTGCCTATAAGCAATCTGCAAGCATGGCCTCTTCCCCAAATTGTTTGCATTATCTGTATTACCTTCAAACTTTAATAGGTATATTCTGAGATACCAAGAAATGGAGTAGTCAGAGATATTAGGTTTATCATATGATAGCATTTTTTATGGCTGCATATTCCAAGTAATCAAATGTATGACCCAGTCTATGCAACTTCAGAGAAAAAGAGGAATCATAAGGTGTTCTTCCATGAATCTAGAAAACTCTTTCTCTGGATGGAAGATAAAGCTAATAAAACATTCCCTACTGACACCTCCAGCTGAAGAGAGCAGGCTAATAAACTCATAGATATTCATTAGCACAGGGGTCTTCAGTAGGCTAAAAGCTCTGTAAGTCTTCATGGTTTTATAAAGCATTGTTCCTAATTACTTTGATAATAAGTATTTCAGTGTCCTTTGCTCAGAATCAGTTCTAATGGGTCTTCATGGTTAAGTTTCAATAGATCACAAATAGGTGTGCTTATGAACCATTCTTCAAAAATCTGCTTTCCTTTCAAACACATCCTTGATACAATGAAAAATTCTGTGGCATGCAGTTATCGAAGAAAATTGAGACATTGAAAAGAATTTAAAGGAAAAGGAAACCATCAAATACATAAAGTCTATGTGTAAGACAGTCTATCCAAATACTTGAGGTTTGTATGATCTAGATTTAACCATGATACATGAACAGGAGTGACAGAAAGACAAGCCCAAAGATCTGTCTTGGGCCACATGGGGTGACCTGGCTAGGGGAGGGACAGGTTCTCCATTCAACATTGTCCTTATTTCCATACCCAACAAAAATTGTTTTGGCAACAGAGCTGGGTTTTGTGGGTTGTTTTCTAGTCTGTTTTGGGGTGGGTTTTTTTGATTTTGGTTTTTGGGTTTGGGTTTTTTTTTTCAGATAAATTGCAGACTTCTTGGAACTTTCCTTACAGTAGTTATGTCTTTATGTAGATGAAGCACAGACACTAAACTTGTCGTATCTGAGGAAAGCTAAGCTTCTGAAAATGTACTTCAGTCCCTGTGTAGAAATGTCCTTTGAAATTCAGAATGCCTTGTCCAAATGTTTATGTTTGGTTTAGTCAATAAAACAGTCCAGTATCTGTCCTGCGGTCCTGAGGCCAAATGCAGTGGCCAAACCTTGCATTCAGATAACAGAAGTCTCCAAAACAGGGTGTTGCCCTCTGGAAAGGACTGCCCTACTCTTCCATGGGCTCAATAACATGTACAGGCATTGCCTAGGAGAGTATTTGTGGCCCTTGGCCAGATAATGCCAGGAACTGTGTACTCAAACACTAAGCTGTTTGCAGCATGTTAACAGTTTATTGTACATCAGTGCTGCTAATACATACAGGTACTTATGTGCAAGTGTTCAAGACTTGTCCAAATAATTTATTAGGGCACATATAACCAATGCAGTGAGGATTTGGGGTGTGTTAGATGCTTGTTTGTTTGTTTGTTTTGCTTTTAGACACCAGCAGAGCAATAAATTCTGAAATACTTTAAACTATCTGTAAACCGAAAACGGTGGATTTAAATTGAATGCTTATGTTTTGGCTAAGAAGGCATGTAATAATTTCCCAATCTATCAGACTTTCTGTAAGAGCACCAAACTACTTGGCCTCTCTGTGTTTTAGTCCCACACCTGCAAAGTTGTACTTCTCATTCTTCCCAGGAGTCCTGTTAAAAATTATAAGGCTGGCTGACTTTCTGGCAATTGTAACCTTGTCACAGTGCACAAACAAATAGAGAACGATTGCTTCTAGCTGATTGTTAGAACAAATTTAGTCTATAACTGCCTTGAGTATTCTGGAGTTCAACAGCTATTACCATAGCAACTTGTTTTAATAACATCCAAAGTGCACAAAATAAGCTAGAATTAGGTTAATTCTGTGGTTAGACACTACATAATATGCAACTATCTGGATCCCCATGGAGACTAAAAGGAATGCACATTCCAAACAGAAGCTTAACCAACAGATCAAAGCACCATACCTGCCAATGAAAAAAGATCCCTCCCCCCCCCCTTTTTAACAAAATGCCTTTATTATCTGCAATATTTGTTTAAAGGAAAATTTTCATTTTAAACTACGTGATC